>JANTCA010040504.1:0-18166 GCA_024741275.1 Chironex yamaguchii
TATCTATCTATCTATCTATCTATCTATCTATCTATCTATCTATCTATCTGTCTGTCTGTCTGTCTGTCTGTCTCTCTCTCTCTCTCTCTCTGGTGTTGATTGCAGTGATTTTTAGAAATAAGGAATAATGACCTCGTTTGTAAACAAATTGAACAAACAGCTGAAACCGCAACAGAAGTCAGTCACCTAATTAATACAGATTCTTTGCTGTTCGCGGACAACATAAAAGAACTTTGCCAGATGCTAGTCATTCTTAATGAACAGTGTCTCTGTTGATTGTCGTAACATGCATTAGAATAGGATTACAGTAATATGTTGTGAAATTAGGAAGAAGAAACCAAAAATTCAAATAAGACCAGGAGTTTTTCAAAGAAGTTCCAAAGTGTTTTAACGTATGCCAAAAATTTGTATTTGGCAAATAGTCGAAAGGTAAACAAGAGAGTTGGTAGGAAGTTGTGGAAGAGCACTGTGCACGCGGCCCTCGTATATACTTCTGAGTACTGGACAATATATCGGCAATATAAGTCGAGAAAAACGCTAAAAATAACAGAAGCCTGGCTTTTCTGATTTTAAAACGTCAATGAAGCGAGTAGAACATGAGAATTACTTGGCAAAATTGGAAAACAACAGATTAACTGCCTGAGACATGCTGTGATAAAAGGCATTCGAAATACGAGTTTTGGTTGGAAAGATTATTTTTAGGAGAGCACGGGGACGGCAAGGAGAGACGCCTCGATAATCGAGTGTCGCTAAACACCAGGTGAAGTAATATTCAAATGGCAAGAGTTCAAAATTTGAACAATCTTTTTGTGGTACAAAACTTGAACTTCGCTGTGCCAATTATGTTTTGTATAAGTAGGTTGCCATATACATATACTTTCCTTTCTGACGTTTCATACTCTGAGGAGTGTCAGACGAAAAAAGCTTTTAAGTATGATTTTAGCGCAATGTCGCAAATTTTCAAGGCGAAGTTCAAAATTTGTTGGTTTATTATTACTTCCAGCCTCGCGCAAGGGTACACAACTATAATGGACACGTGACAGTAAACAATATAGTGTTAGAAATACATTCCGTACTTTGTTAACGATTCTTTAGTTTCCTGTGTGGCAGTGCATCTTAAATTTATATTAGGAATGGGGCCTTTTCAACATATGAAATGGTTTTGATACGCAAAATTGTGCTACGTGACAGAGTGCAGGACCGTAGTCGGTCTTTGAAAAATTTGAGGACAAAACGTCTGCCAGAAAAATGGTTCATCGGTAACCGCTGTAGTAAAACTTAAGCCAAAAGCAATGTTGTAAACCGCAGATGACTTTTACGTTCGGCATTCTAGTGAGCTTTAGAAGCCTCTTGAAAGGTAACTAGGAGTGAACGTGGCCCACGAACGTATTAAAAACGTGAAATTAACCGTGAATTTGTTTGTACGTTAACAGTGAGCGCCAAGTTCAACACCTAATATTTGTTAGAGAAAAATACTAGTTCTTTGCAAAGTTTCAATCAGTCTTTGTGAGTGACTTCAAAATTAACCCACGCACTGCTATGGTTTCCGCATGATATTTATTTAGTAATCGAAATACAAAGTTACTTTCTTTTAAGTCTTGCAAGTATGGTTAATCTCTTACAAGAAGAACTTCTTTTGCTTCTTATTTTGAAAAGATTTCTTAGAAGGATAAGATTTTCATTAAAAGGCATTCACCGTCTGCGCCAAGGTTTGATGTAGGGAAAATCTATCAGAAAAGAGAAACATATGATGAATACCACCGCTTGGTATATGAAATGCGAAATGAGAGTACTACCTTAAATGTACTATTTTCGTATTTGAAGTCATTTTGATCTCTTATTTCGCAAACAATTCCTGCTTGAAATAAAAGAAGACTATATCCACAGTACAGCTCATTGCAACCAAGGAAACATACATTCCAGTCGGCTCATTTGATAATAAGTTATCTCACTTTATCTCATGAGCTTGAAATCAAACAATTTGTTGCCAAGCTCATGAGTTAACGTGGGCAAACGCGAGTTTATTTTATGAGCTAATTTTTATGAGCCTCTTCACAATGAGATAATTTTCAACCCATCTTAGATTACAGAATGAACATAAATTATCTCACCTTAACTCATGGTAGAAACTAAGCTTTAGCTTTGCCTTCAAGGTCAACATACTTTGAAGTTCCAAGTTTTTTTATGCTTTCCTTTATAAGTACCCTGTGATTTGTTTATATTTAAAGTATTGCGTTCTCGGTGGAGCTGTCTTTCAGTATCATTGCATAGGTGTTTGTTCGTTTTTAGTTACATGGTCTTGGCATCGTTGGTAAAAACATGGTTGAGCCTGAATTGTACTGACTTGGCTAGAGGCTTAAGTTAGACCTGTGAATGCTGCATATAGCCCCATGTCTTTTACAAGAAGATGATCCTCAGTTGTGGTCCTTTATTCTCTCCGAGGTGAAACAAATTTTCCAGTAGATTATTTTCGGCAGCTGGTTGATGAATTTATGTAAGAGTCCCTTCCGAGCGATTCTTTTTCGGTGATGATTTTGTAATTGTCTGTTGTAAATCTGTGATGATGGATTAAACGAAAACTATCGAGATTTTAGGGGTTTATGATGTCAAAATATAAAATTTCGTATTCTCCATCTCGCTAAGTGATAGATTTGGTTCTAAAAAGGCCGAAGTATTAATTGCTATGTATTATGATCAGAAAATACTGAGTGCATCAGTATGAACACTTGTTTGACACCGGATGAAATGAAAAAAGTGTAGCGGAGAACAGATTTGTTTTGTAAATTGTGAAGGCAATTGATTATCTAGAATTAACTTTTAGTCTACTCAGGGACAATTCATCTCTCAAATGAACAGCTACTGCCGATGTTGGCTAAACTCTTTACTTCCGAGACTTGGTCGCCAGTTAGACGGTAGTAAATCCATTTAATATTTGCTTGTACGGAACTCGGCTAAACTGATTGGATTCATAAAACCTTAAGTTACGTTGAAAGTAGCAGGCGAAGATGAACCATTAAGTTGTAGATGGCTGAAAGGGTCTCTAGTTTTTGTAGATTACGGTCATTGTTTGTAATTGATTTCGTTACCATGGTTAAGAAATATACTTGGATTTGATCTCTTTTTGAGACTGGGCTCTTAATATCCTTCCTTGCTAATTATCTTTGTCTTTTGTCCTCCACGCCCCACCCCCAGTATATATTAAAGCTAGATTTCCTTTCAGTCAAAGGCCCACCGCCTGCTTGCCAAAAGAAGTTAAAAACACATTAAAGAATAGCAGAAATTGGTTTATTGGCAGGAAAACGAAGTCTAAGTAAGAAACGAAGTACACGTACTGCGACGATGAACATATTGTATATGACGAGGAGAACACTCCAATAAGGAGGCCATAATCATATATTAACGTTTTGAAGACATTCCATTCTTCATAATCAGAAATTGGTGTTACTGTTAAGTTGTCCTGGTATTTATATTAACAGAATACAATTAAAACGAATAACAAATTTTTGGTGAAAACAAGAATGTCAAAAGGACAAGAATGTAGAAAGCACAAAAAATGTGGGGTATGATAAACAAACAAGCAAGCAAAGCTAAACAGAAAACTAACAACAAAGAGCAAATAAAACCCAAACAAAGTACACAAATTACCCGAAGTACACAAAAGAAAAAAAATTCAAATGAACGGCTCAAGGCTATCTGATGGAAAAAGAACTAAAGAGATAGAGGACTGTTGGGAGTTAAGAGAGGGGTGGTCGCGTAAAATAGGTAAGCTTTCGTAAATGAGTAAGTCAAAGTCGTTTGGAGTTCTATCCATCACCGAGAAATCTCCAAGTGATGCTGGGTGTCCAGTTTCGTTAATGTGGTCTAAGATGGCTGAGGGACTCATCTGTAATTTTTGACCCACTTTATTAACTCTCAAATGCTCTCTGCAGCGTGTAATCAAGTTGCCTGATGTTTTACCGAAGTTGGAGGCATGGCAGCCTGCACACTGAAATTTGTACACTACAGTGGAGCACATGAGAGCTGGAAAGCGGTCTTTAAGACGACTGAATCCGTTTGGCAGAACGAAAAATGACTCTGAGTTTAGTACCTTGATAGCACTGTTTAATGACTCTACATATTCTGGTTTTAATTTGTAAACTATACGTCCCTAGGCTTTGTATACAAATTGAAAGTGGTGTTTCAATTTCTTGAAGAGCAGGGCGCTTAGGTTCAAAGTTATCATCCAAGAAAGATGTAATAACAAACTCAGTCAACCCTATAGGAAAACTATTCTTCAATAAGATATTCTTAATTTGAACAATCTCCTCGTGGAAAATTTGATACGTAGAGCATATGTGGAAAGCTCGATGTACCAAGACACTAATCTGGGTTGTTGCGTTTTATGCTCCTACAATAGTCTGCCATCATTTGAGTGTCCCATCTACCTTGATGTCTGGTCTCCATTTCTTTAATACCTGGGTGAAAACGCTCACCTTGTTTGTCACTCACATCACCGCAGTTAGCAGGAAACTGGTCGAGATGGTTATTCAAGAAGTACACTTTAGTACTCATATTTGCTCCAAGCAAATGCTGATATTCATCAAACATGTTCTGTACAAGTCTTGAAAGTTGACTGCTCTCTTATTGCCAAGGAAATTCTGCACAACTCCAACGAAGCCCTGCCATGCATCAGCTTCAAGTTGATTCATAGAATTGATAAAGTTTGGATCTTGAATTAACTTCCGTATATCTAGCCCAGCAAAGATTCCTCCTTTGAGTTTCTAAATACTCAGTCCAGGAAATGATCTGCAAAGATGTTGAAATCATTCTCCATCCTTGTCCAATCCTTTTTAACCCAATAGTTGGTTTTATCGCGACTATCCCAAAAACATAGAAAACGCGGATGCTTCGTGTACCCAGATTGCTGCCCGAGCAGGAAATTGACTATTTGCAAATCAACACAGATTTTTTAGTTGTGCTGGCTGTATTTTATGCTCTCAAGGACCTGTTATATTGGCTCGTACCCCTCCTTTAGCCTTTTCGAATGTCCAATGGGAATTCAACCATGAGCATTTGCGTTGTGTAACAGCACACACTTTAGGCTTCTTTTTGAGCTGTCAACGAACAAGCGCCAGTTGTTTACGTCATAACAATTTGCTGAAATGTGGAGAAATTCAAGATCTGTATTCCGATAAAATGTCACTTTCGTGTTTTGTTGAAGTAAATTTCTTTCCTTCAGCCGCGATGCAAGCAGCTCAGCAAACTCCTGGGAAAGATTCAAATCGCAAATTAAATCACTCTGCTCATCTTGGTTGTAGGGAACGGGTTCTCTTGAACGCGCTATATGCTCAGAATCACTCTCAAAATCAATAAACTCCTTAGTCGACTCTACCAATACAGGGTCTTTTGCAAGAGATGAAACTGAAACAGGAATATCAAGTAACTCTTTAAAAACTGGTATTGGTAGTTCATCAGAATGAAGAATCGGCCTTCTAGCTGAAGGAACCGATGGATAGCGAATGTTGTTTTTGTTAAAGCCCACTAACTTCATCATACAGAAGTAGCAATCATCAATATTGCGGAAAGACAAAAACGTCTGGTGCCTTTTGGCCTGAACACCACTATGAGATGTGTGTATGTGTGTGTGTGCGTGTGTGTCCACGTGGACTCATGTGTTTGTCACAGTTTGTGTGGGTGATACAAAATGCGTGAAAACCCCCATTTTGTTGTTTAATGAAAGCACAAACACAGAACTAAGTTGGGAACACTTTGATATTGTGTCACTTTCAAGCCACAAAATAGTTTTGTCCTATTTCATTGCCCTCGAGCATAAAAAATGCCTCGGCGATCACATCGGCATTGGTGAATGCAGACGCTAATTTCCAGTGCTGATTGTGAGAATTTTTTTCATAAAAAGGACGCCTACACAAGAAAATTGACGTGATGAGGGGAAATGGATGGCATTTTTGAAATCAGCGCCCCAAAATTAGCTACGAGCGGTGTGTGTTGACCCTGGCACAAAAAACGTGTTGACTAGTGTTATTTATAATGAACATATCCAACCTAGTGCCCAGTTTTATGTTGCAATTAAAGAACATCACGCAGTTCATACTTACTTCCATATACCCTTCCCTCCTTTTTTCACGTGGGGTGTGTTTTTTTCTTTCCGTGTAGTCGCGTCATTTCCTTCAGCTGTCAAAAACTTTCCTTTGCATTTCTGCTGTCTGGCTTCTGGCCCAGTTCTGCTTCCCTACAAAAAGCTGTCGGAAGTTCATATCAAAAATTCACTAACGAATTGTTGTTATCTTGCTTATAGGACATTTAAATTGCAAGAGATCAAATTTTACTGTAAAAGCCGTACCCTTGTTTGTTAGGGCCGTATGCACAATTATATATCTAATCATTTCGATTTTAATTAAAAGTGTTAAAACAGTTGTTTTGCGGCAAGTTGTGAGCACGATAACACTGAAGGGCTGTACATCTCACCGGTAGACGTTTTAATGGTGTTTATCAGCAGCTGCAACCTTGAGTTAACAAATCATAAAATTCATCATCTTCAGTATAAAACCTAATCTTCACATTGTATTTTCCCCCTTTAGGTATTTCATATCACGCTTTTATCTTTTGTGTGGTTTATTTCTTAGAATCTCGGTTGTCATGTATCCGTGTTGATTGAATCATTTATCAGTGTATTTTTTAATGATCATTGTCCAGATAAAATTGGAAACTTGTAGTTGCTTGTTAGTGATGTTGTGCTCATTAGTGATCTATTCTTGGTCTAAAAGTTCGTTCAAGATTACGTTTTCCATCGGAATGTCAATACCTATGATAATTGGAGATTTGACTACATCTAAGCCCATTAGCCTTGTATTATTACAATCATTCATAAACCCTATATATTTTTGTATCCCCGTTTGGAATTCTTAAAGTATTATTTTTGGCAATTTATATTAAGACGATGTAGTGAAACAAGCCTCAAGTAAAAATATTTGAAATTATGCTTTGTATATGAAGGTAGTTAATGCGGCTGTTAATATTTGCTACCCTGCTGCACAACAGCCCAGAAACCCTAAATCTGACGTGAAACGAACAAACTTCAGGAGTCCCTTTTACATTTCTAATTATAACAGCTGTCCTAAGATAAATGCTGTTGCATAATTTTAGAACGAATTACTAGGGCAGATGTTTCAACTTTATCCAACGGGCAGTAAGGTAAAATTGGTACTACTACCATTAAGTTGAATTTGTTTTTAGAGGAGTGACTATTTGCTCGTGTTAAAAAAAGGCAAATTGACGAAAGTTTTACAATTAGACATTATCCAATAGCTAGAAGGAAACAATTTCAAGAACTTGAAATGTCTACAAACGATAAAGCTTTGAAGGATACCTGTCATACTTCGTTGAAACAAGGAGAGTATGATGATAGTGAGGTAAGTTAACAAACAATAAGGGCATAGACCGTGGTTGACTGCTTGAATAGCCAACTTTGTTTCATTTAAGTGGTCAACACAGTAATGTTAACCAGTCGTGGTGTTTTGGGCAATGTTCTTATCAAGTATCATCCTGGCTCAAACTGTTATTTGTTAAGCAGGCAGTTCACGATGTTGCGTAATTAATGTCCTGTTTTTCTGAAACTTGTTTACCTTCACCCATTTTGTTTTCGATGTTTGATACAAGCTCACCATATCTTTTACTTGTTCGCAATAGGAATGACCAGTTCTTAACAATTTTAGGAGTTACTTGAATATTTCCTTGTTAAATCTTAAATGTAATGTAGAACACTACTAAAGCAGTTGGTGTAGTTACTGACGAAGTAAGTCAGTGAAGACAAACTTTTTGCCAAGGCAATTTTTTTTGTCTTACGGGTCAAGAGATAAGTGAAAGTTTTCGTCCGGAATTTCTTTATTTTTAAAATATATTTGTTTGGTGTAGTTGGATGGGTGCAAATTTTAATCCGAAAATTATGAAGATGTTTTAATCGTTAACTTCCTGACAAATCGATATTTTTACTCAAAATAAATGCCGTGCTTTCTTTTTAATGAGAAACCTGGCATTCGATGAACAGTTGAGACGGATTTGGTGTTCTCCTTCTCCAAGTAAAATAGTAAATTTGACGTGTTATCTTTATTTATTATTATTGTATGCCCTTTTTTATGATATGTGGCTATAATCAAGAAAATATAGGAGTATTCACAGTGTGGGTCGTTATTTCGCCGTGATCACCATCGACATCAGTTTTGCGTCTGTTACCAGCCATGCCACTAATGTGTCTGTCGAAGATGACAAATCGAAGTATAGAAGTAGGCGCAATTGTGTAGAAAATAGTCAAAAATGATAATTGCTTCACCTTTTCATGACGCCGCACTGCCTAGAACTAGCCGAATAGGAACCTGAAGCAAATAACTGAGCATTCAAGTGCGATTTTAAATTCTGATGACCGTCTTTAATCTATTGAAAGACACCGAGCTAGTATGATAGTGATTCTGAGGTTCGCTGCCGCTAAAAAACAAAATCCATGGATCAGAGAAGATAACGAGAGCCCACTTCCATACCAATCGCTTCCTAGTGTATTCTCCAGCCCTGGCATGGGAATTAGCCGTGCCCTTTAATATGTATTCTACTACAGAAAATTCTGTAAGAAGCAGTACCTTGACTTTGTAAAATCATTCCGAAGAAACAAGACAACGTTTAACATTTATCAAATTATTCAAGCTGGGGTATACCACTTTCTTGTAAACTGTATTTCTGCTAGTTATCTCTTATTAAGTGCAAAAGTAGTCTGTAATGTTCAATGGTGTGGAGTAAATGCACCACCTTTTGATCCATGATCAAGACCACTTAAGGATACCTATGGTTTTCTGCATGTTAATTTTTTGCATAATTTACCATGTTAAAGAATTTGAATTGTCCGAAGATTGTTTAAAACTGAGAAAGTAGATTTGTGGCAAACTTTAGGTACTGTCAATTATTTGCTTTGCTAATATATTTCTTGGAATTAAATTTGAGTAGATCTTTTGTAAGAGTGTGACAAATTAATTTTTGGAATAGGAGTGCTCTTACGATGGCCTAGATGCGGTTCACAGGGAATATGTCAACAAGATCAAGCTTTTTATCACTACTCGGATTCTTTTCATTGCTTCACCTCTTGTCCATATTGTGAATATGGAATTGTTTTACTATGCTGTATTTTGGAACAAAATACCTTGGCACTTTTTTAAACATGCAGTTTTGAACAGTTTCCAAAATTACTTCAAACGTTCAACAAATAATTCTGTTGGAAAGTTTAGTCTGGAAAGAGGACGAGATGTAAAACGACAAACAGTTCCTATCTGTCTTTCTCGAACTCTGACTTCGTTCTGGCAAGAAACGTTCTGATCGTCATATTCTGGAAACGCTACGAATGCTACAAAATACTACTAATTGAACAAGTAGACTATAGCAGTAAACACGAAGCATGAGTGTGCTTGAGCCAAAAATATGCAATCAAAGCAGATCTCCTCGACACTCCAATTTCTTATCTAAAGTAATTGTTAATCAGTATTTTCTTCTATTTTGTGTAGGGGAAATCAAGTGAAGGAAGCATAAATGAAAGTAAGATCATTAACACATTGAGTTAAATTTTAGAAGAGAGAAATACCTGTGTCAGTTAAAACGTTGTAAGCATAGATATGGCTATTTTTCTGCCCTTTTCTGTCCTGTCATTTTCCTCAGACTCCAAATTTTACTATGCGCCGAAAGATTGTTTCTTTCCTAAAGTGTGGCTAAGTTACAATTTATTTTTTCGCCAGTCATAAACTTGGCTTTATGCGTTGCCAAATGTTTTAAGCGTTGTGTTTTGAAACAATTTTGTGTATAACAACAATGTCAGTAGTATTAGGTGTTTATTCGCTAGAATGGAGCTTAATTGAATAACATTTAAAACGTATTTAGAAACATGTACAATGCACTCTTTTATTTGTACCAGTATATACTTTGTGATACCATATCAGGAGGCCGAGATGCTAATGGATAGATAAGGTACCCATGAACCAGGAAGTGTGTCAGGTGTAATCAGGGAAGTGAGTTATCTGTCATTGGGAAAATGAGGTTTCATTGGTTGAGAAGGTGAAGTTTTCGATATTGAGCAGGTGAAGTATTTTTGGTTGCGTATGTGATGAAGCGGTCGTTGAGGAAATGAGATATTTGTGGCTTGGCATGTTAGGATCAGTTTTTGAGGAAGTGAGGTATACGTTATTTTGATAGCGAATTTGGTGAAGTGAAGGCCTTCTAACTTGAGAATTTGCTCATGATAAGTTTTCTGTCTATTAAGCGTTTCAGTTACAGCTTCTTTGCTTCATTTGTTGCACATCGGCGCCATTGCATTAGTGTGTCCAATAAACCATGTATATCACTGAAAACCTTACCAATTCACATATGTTTGCTGGTAAAGCTTCACGTACTTCAGTGTGGTATTTGTATTTTTGCGTTGTGTATCTTTTTTATTAGCTTTTCCCTTTCCCAATGGGCTGTTTCCAAACCTACTTTGGTCCCAGTTCGTTATGCCCTACCTGTGCACTCTCTCCCTCTCATTCTGTCTTTTAACTAAGAAATTAAAGTTATCAAATTCATGGATGGATCTTTCTTTTGTCAAAAAGACAACTAAGGTCCACCTTCTATATTGTATTTTGACAATAATATCTTGGGGTTGATTTTTCAGGCTCTTCGAGCTCACTTGATTACATACCAAATACACTGACATTTGAACATGGGCCCGGTATTAAAGTTCAGATTGACGATGACTCTCGGGACATCGATGTGAACTTAATTAAGACGGAAGCAGAAGATGAGGATGATAAAGGTAAGGATGTCTTCTATATTTACGTTATTATTGTGGCATTACTTTGGCACCCTCAAATTCTCTAGGTTTATTACGAGGCTTTTGACATGGGAAGTGCCACCGGGTCGTCCTTCTTAGATTGCTGTACTCGCTACGTCAATAGACGGAAGGGCTCTTAAACATCTTCAAACCAATAATTGTCGCTAACAACGGTTTGGGAGAACACCTATTTCAGCTTCCTTTTTGTTGGTAGTTTTGTTACCCTCGTTTAAAATCTGAGCCAACATTATTAGAATGGATTGTATGCAAGTGAATTTAAAACACTTTGTCGAATGTTCAATGTAATTTTCCTGCTGTCTTTCAACTCCACCGCACAGCAAATGGCTTTAACGTACTATTTCGATTTATGAAATTGCTATTAACACAATACAGTTAATCGAACTGGCTTAAATCCATATAATGATGGATGGGCCTTTTGAGTTGTCGCTTTTATATTCAGCATTGTAAGTCATTAGAATTCTGGCTTCGCAGGTATGGTTTGTCTGCAATGATATGCGTCAAAGCTTATCACTGCAGACAAATAGATCCGTGCATTGTGTTTGGTATTGGCTTTTTCGTCGGGCGTAACAGAAGGCTGTTTCCTATTCATGTTTATGCCATGCTCTTAAAGCTTTGCCATCATGCATATTGATTGTGAATTAGGATTCATGCTTTCTCTCTGATGTTTAAATTCTTGATATTGCAGGTCCATGGTGTGCGGACAAGACAAACGCACTCGGAAATCTTAACACAAATCAAAAGGTTAGCGAAAACAGGTTTGGATTAGATGAAAACACTCCTGGTACAGTCAAGTGTAAATAAGTCAATTATCGCATTGTTTTAGGTTTGGAAAAGTGGGCTTTATTTTGACATAGCAAAACGACTATACCATTTTGTTAACCAAGGTGACGTGTACATATTGGGAAGTTGCGGTTGTTGACATTTATGTATGAAAACAAGGACTTGTACTTTATAATTATTATGAAAAGTGATAATTATTATTGTTATAGTTATTATTTTTGTTGTTATTGTTTTACGATGAATATTTCGGTTTTGATCTCACAAGCCCAGAAGAAACTAGAAACATTTCAAGAACACAAACCTCCGCCAAGCCAGTATTATTATTCACACAACAGGGGTTTCCCCATGATGATTTCCTTGCTGCTTGAAAATCGATCCATACGTTTATGAGTTATCTTGTTAACGAACAGACAGACAAACAAAAGCATTACCTCCTGCTGAGGTGATTTAACTAACCGCGCGTTTTGTATTGTTACAGAGTAGCCTATCGAAAGCTCCAAGATAACATTTAGGTGACCTCCAAAATTTCATGACCTTTTCATTATCCCATTTCGGACACTTTCGAAAATTTCGTCAAAAACCATCCATAAGTTTATGAGTTATCTTGTTAACGAACAGACAGACAAACAAACCCTGACAAAAACATAACCTCCCGGCGGAGGTAATCAGTGTGTAGTTATAAAGTAATGATATATAACAGATAATTTGTATTCTGCAAAAACTTCCAATCTATGCCAGTGATGATAGAAGCATGATTTCTGTTGTTGTTATTTTCTTATCCACAATACGACAACAAATATTTGTTGCCATGACAATGATGATGACGATGATGAGGCTGATGACGCCAACGATAAAGACAACGATTCTCATGACAACTCCCTGTTGATAATAATGATCATCGTGGTGATGATGATCAAAAGTGATAATTGTATTGGTGTTGATTGTACCATAAGGGTGGTTCTGCTGAGTCTCCCACTGATAATGTCGGAGTAAAGAATCGTGAAAGGAAATAAAATCAAGGTGACAAGCGACAAGTTTTTTTCTACTTAAATTAAGGATATGCTTATAACATGAAATATGTTGTTTTCATAGAGTCCCACACGTAGAAAACTTACACCTGTAGGGATTGGACCTCCCTGCCTTGGTAAGTGAAACTCAGTTATTTTATTTTGCTAATTACTTTAAAAAACTATTTTAAGAAATTTACATTCAATTTTCGCGATGTCAGTCATTTTAAAGTTCTTTGATCAACGCTTCTAGTATATCTGCATTGTAGTTCAGGAAAGTCACTTCCTATTTCCTTGCAAGTGACTTCTTAATGAAAGTGCTCCCCAGGAAGGCCCAAGGACACTGAGCATAAAAGCTAATGCAAAGAGATGACAAAGGCCAGCTACATAGTGGAGAGAGAACTCAGGGATAGTTTGTTGACAGGGCAGAAGCTTTATTACTTCTGCAGATCTTACCACGTCTTGTTACCCGATTCCTACGCAGCGATAATGATGATGAATTGCGCTATAGCACATTGCATAATTTAAGTAATTAATGCAAGGGTCTAAGAGCTCCGAAGCTAATGTGTAACAATTAATCAACAATTAATGTTTAATCCCCTACACAAAGTGTACACTTATGCTACTGCCATTCATTTTAGATAAAATGAAGGAACTCCGAGAGCAAATGACAGGATTGCATGTACAAGAGGATGACGAAAATGGTGATCCAAAATTACACGGGAACTCTGATTACTGACTTTCAGTTTCTTTTGTATTTCTTTTCCCAAAATGCTGTGCTTATGTGATGTAACGTGATGTGCTCAGTTTGTTCGTTGGTGGTTTTAAGGAATTGAAAATATACGTCACGTTGTAGCCTGCTTTGTTTTGGCAGCAAATGAGGCGTCTATGAAATTAGAGATTAGCAACGCATCTTAGATCTGTCCCGGGTATAAAAAAATTTGGAAGGGCTAATTGGAAGACGGATGTATCTTAGAATAATTATGTTATAAATGGCCCTGTAAACATTGTAAAGTTATAGCGGTTTTGGGCAAACATACAAAGCTTTACCTTTGAGACGTCGGTTTTCTTATCTCTTGTTTTCCATATTTTCTACATAAAGCCACTTTATGTATCTCGGAGTAGCCTCTCTACCTCATAATTGTAGTCCCGTAGTACTGTTGCTTTTGCACCTCTCCAGATTTGCTTTGTTGGTGTGAAGAGGAACTCGCCACAAATATTGTGTGATGATGGTTTTTTTTTTCACTGCGACTCACGAACTTCTGTTAGGATGACATCGAACAATGGTTTTGGAACTCCGGCATTACTCGGCCTTTTTTAAAGCGAGATATAGTCTACCTTGTTCTTGAAGTATAGCCACGTTTCCCATCTCGGGCTTGAGATAGGAAAATATTAAAATAGCCGAGAACAGCTCAGACTATCAAACATTTACTTTGTTGTTTCACTGTCTTTTCGAGGATGCGTATACTTCTTTGTAATAAGTGGTCGAATTTGGAAAGTTTGGATTTCTAGCGACACCAGAATTGTTACCTTTGTATCCATTGACAACATAATCTACGTTAGCTCTTAATCAGTGGTATTGCTTCGGAAACAATGTGACTTAAGCATACTTGAAAGGGTTCTTGCATACTTTGTTCGCAACTTTAGCTTTAGAAGTTACTTATGACAAAAAGCATGACAAAAAGCATGAGCAACTCAAACAGACCAAAATCTGACAAAATGGCAAGGGTATATATGGTAAGGCAATTTCTTCGAAAATTAACGTCTATCAGAAGATACCTCACTACAACACTGCATGCATCACATCCATATATGAGATCGTTTGGCACGATCGAACATCATTTAAGGGCATCTTTGACAAAAAAGCATGAGCAACTCAAACAGACCAACTTTTGTCGAAGTGACAAGGCTATGGTAGGCCTTTTGCAGGAAATTTTACGTTTATCAAAAGGTACGTAACTCGTACTCTCTATGCATAGCAATATTCGTGAAAGACTGTTTTGCCACGGCCCAGCATCATTTTAAAAAAGTTTGGATACAATTACAGGACGTACTAGAAGAGACCAATTGCTCACAAAATGGCAAGTCTATACTAGGGGTTCTGAAGGAATATTGACGTCTATCCTAGAACTTTATCAAAGACCCTGCATGCATCGCAAAACTTGAATTAGTTGATTTTTTCACGAGCAGACAAGGCTTTAATTTTTCGTTAAAAAAGTATGAACCACTCAGACAATCCAACTTTCAACAAAATGGCAAAGCAATAGTAAGGCCTTTTGACAAAACATTCGCAAAGTTGGTGAGATACACAAATGGGCTCGAAAATGCATTAATATGCTTTACAAGCATGTATCTTTCCCTGCAAAATAAGTAAATTTAGGGGCAGTAAAGTGGAGGTCACTGGCAGAGCCTGAGCTAAAGCAAAATGCCAAGGCTGTAGTAACGCCTTTATACCTAAAATTGGCAAAATTGGAGAGAAACAAAAATAGCTCAAAATCGCGCTTAAAGCTTTTGAGAGCATTTGTAACAATGTTTCGCTGCAAAATAAGTAGCTTGTAAAGGTGCAATAAAATTGACTTTACTGCCTGAAGTAAAACTGACGCAAAATGGCAAAGCTATAGTGAGGCTTTTTTACCAAAAATTGGCAAACTTGGAGAAATGCTAAAACGAGCTCAAATTGCTTTGCTAGCATGTATAAGTATGTTTTGCTGCAATATAACTGGATTTAGCTTGTATACGTGCAAGACAAGGGACGTCAGTGATAGTGCCTGAAAAGACGCTAAAGTGGCAAGGCTATGGTATGGCATTTTGACAACCAATTGGCACGTAAAAGTGCGTTACACGCCAAAGTAAGTGGATTTAGCTTCATAAGAAGCAATTAAAATTAGAGATATACTAAACGTAGATCGCAATTGCATTAATGAGACTTGCAAGCACCTCTAAGTATGTTTTGCTGCAAAATAGGTGGCTTTAGGTTCCAAAGATGAAAGTAAATTGACGTCACTTTCAGTGACTAAAATGACGCAAACTGGCAATGCTATAGAAAGGCTGTTTTACCTAAAATTTGGAAAGAAGGAATTTTTTTTAAAATTGCACTTATAACCTTTGCTAGCCTTACCCAGTTTAGTCGCTAAAGATGCACAAAAATCGACGTCACTGCCAGATGCTGAAATGACAAAAAGTGGCAAGGCTATAGCAAGGCCTTTTACTAAGAATTGGTAAAATAGGAGAGAAACAAAAACAAAGCTCAAAATTGAGCTAATGTGCCTTACAAGCATTCACAAGTACGTTTGACGGCAAAATAAGTGAATTTATCTTGCGAAGGTGCAAGAACATTGAGGTTGCTGTCAGCAAATGTGGTGACGCAACAAGGTAAGGCTATAGTAATGCTTTTCTTACCCCAATTGGGAAAATTAGAAAGGAAAGTAACCTCAAAACTGAACTTGTAGCCTTGCAAGCATATAGAAGTGTGTTTTGCTGCAAAATAAGTGTATTTTGCTTGTGAAGTGCTAGAAAACTGACGACACTCCCCGAGGTTAGAATGATGCAATGTGGAATGGATATAGTAAGGCTTGTATACCAATAATTGGCAAAATTAGGGAGATACGAAAATAAGCTCAACGTTGCAGGTATACTATTGCAAGCATCCACAAGTACGTTTGACTGCGAAATAAGCAAGTTTAGCCTGTAAAGGAGCAACAAAATGGAGGCTGCTGTCAAAGCCTGTGGTGTCGCAAAATACAAGGCTAAAGTAATGCTTCTCTTACCACAATTAGCAAAATTACAGACAAAGAGAAACATTCTCAAAACTGAACCTGTAACCTTGCAAGCATGTACCTGCAGAAAATGGATTTTGCCTGGAAAAGTGCTAGAAAATTGAGCTCACTTCCTGAGAATTAAATGATGCAAAATCAGAAGGCCATAGCAAGGAATTATTACCAAAAAGTACCAAAATAAAAGAGATGAACTCAAAATTACACGTATAGCCTAAGTAGATTTAGCCACTAAAGATGCATGAAAAATGACGTCATTGCCAGAGACTGAAGTGACGCTAAGTGGCAAGCTTATAGTAAGGCTTTTTAATAAAAATTGGCAAAATTAGAGAGAAACAAAAACAGAGCACATAAATGCAGAAATGAGCTTTGCAAGCATGCAGAACTACGTTTTACTGCGAAATAAGTGTATTTAGCTTCATAAGAAGCAATTAGAATTAGAGAGATACAAAAAATAGATTGAAGTTGCATAAATATGCTTTGCAAGTATATGTAAGTATGTTTTGCTGCAAAATAAGTAGATTTAGCTTCCAAAGATGAAAGTAAATTGACGTCACCTTCAGAGGCTGAAGTGACGCAAAGTGATAGGGCTATAGTAAGGCTTTTGTATTAAAATCAAGGAAAACTGGAGAGTTAGGAAAGTTATTTTGAATTGCATTAGTATGCTATGCAAGCATGTATAAGTATATTTTGTTGCAAAATAAGTGGATTTTGCTTGCAAACATGAAAGGAAGTTGACATCACTTTCAAAGGTTGAAATCACACAAAGTGGCAATGCTATAGTGAAGCTTTTTTGGAGAAAATTGGCCAAATTAGAGACAAATAAATATTAGCTCGAGATTGCCCTTATCGTATTTGTCAGGACTATTTAGCAGTGAAATAAGTAGGGTTAGTAGATAAAGATGCAAGAACATTGACGTTACTGACAAGGGCTGAAATGACGCAAAGTGGCAATGGTATAGTGACGCCTTTTTCCCAGAAATTGAGAATATACAAGAGATACAAAAATGAAACTGAAATTGCATTAATATCCTTTTCTAGCGTGTATAAGCTTGTTTTGGTGGAAAATTAGTGGATTTAGATAATCTGATAAGTGGATTTAGCTTAAGTTTCAAAGTAAATTGAGGTCACTTTTAAAGCATGAAATGAGACAAAGTGGAAAGGCTATATATAGTAAGGCCTTTTACCAAAAATTGGGAAAATTAAACACATACAGAATTTAGATTGAAATTGTATTAATACGCTTTGCAAGCATATGTAAGTTTGGTTTTCTGCAAAATAAGTAGATTTAGCTTCCAAAGATCAAAATAAATTGACATCATTTTTAATGGTTGAAATGACGCAAGCTATCTATCCAGTAGTAAGACCTTTTTATCGCAAATTGGCCAGATCGGAGATAAAAGCATTTGCTGGAGTTCGCTCTTAATACATTTGCCGAGATGCATCTGGCTAGGCTATAGTAAGGCTTTTTTACCAGAAATTGACAAAACTTGAGAGACACAAAAATATCAGCAAAATTGCTCCAGTATGACTTGCAAACAAGTATAAGTTTGTTTGCCCGCATCATATTGTGATTTTGCCTAACAAAGTAGAAGAAAATGAATGTCAGTCAAACAACCTAAACTGACGCAAAATAGCAAGGCTATAGTAAGGCTTTTTTACCAGAAATTGACAAAACTTGAGAGACACAAAAATATCAGCAAAATTGCTCCAGTATGACTTGCAAACAAGTATAAGTTTGTTTGCCCGCA
>JANTCA010040526.1:0-21301 GCA_024741275.1 Chironex yamaguchii
TATGTATGTATGTATGTATGTATGTATGTGTGTATGTATGTATGTGTGTATGTATGTATGTATGTATGTATGTATGTGTATGTATGTATATATGTATGTATGTATGTATGCCGCGAAGAAAGTTGCCAAATATTTTTATTTCACTATTCATTTACAGGCTAAAGATGTCCCAGCCAACGGTTAAGTTAGATCTTTACTGCAATGGCGAGTTGCTAAATCCACAAGATGATAAAAGACTTGTTGGACAAGTACCTCTAAAAGATAGAACGGTAATTCTTAGCCAAATATTGTAGTTTTGGTCTTTCGAATCAGTCCTGCATATGTTGTATATTGTCTAGTACGACGTGTAGGTCAAAATCACGTAAACCGGCTTTTGATTGTTAATGCACTAGTCTTTCCTTTAATTCATTTCTATAACACGAATATCACGTTATCAAGTTACTTTTAATCGGCTTTGCTGAAAATCTGCATGTATCAAGCTCTGTCTTTGGTAACTGACATAATACTCTATACGTTGTTTAAAAATACAATTTCTGATACTTTTTCAGGGTTTCAAGGTAGGTTTTTTTGTATCCTAGATATTGACTGTCAAACTTGGTGCAGTGGAAGGCAGTTCACCATCGTCGCCAGATTCCTCGTCCGATTCATCCCCACCAATGACACCACAGCCAGGGGATGGTCCTAACTTAGAAGCAGAGGAAAATTTACCGGGAGTGGTGAGAAATGATTGTTTGCTTATGATGGTAATATTTATGCTTGTAATCCTTTCCCTATATAGCTCCTAACTTGTTTGGCGAGAAACAGTTTAATATTTAGACTAGTATAGTCTTTCAATCGTGTTTAAGCAGGTACCGTACACACCAACATTGCCATCCTGCGTCGCTTGACGCCAAGTACTGACCACTCAAGTTGGCCCACGGTGTAGAAAGATTTGTGTACGTAAGCATTGTCAAACCAATACAGTGGATGGAGTCGTTTAGTTTTGGCAGAGGGCTAGATGACTGAGGAAAGATAAGGCTATTGTAGTCCGTAAAAGCTAGCGAGTGGTTGTATTTCTTATGAGTGCATCTTGGGTTGTGGTGCATGTGTGTAAGAAAGGGACCAACATCGCATGCATTTATCAGAAGGGGATCTTGTTGCCAAGCCTACTGTGTACAAGTGCTTCCATTCAGGAAAATCTTAGGAGGCGCTGTGTGAGCGTACGGAGGATGTCGTCATTTCACCCTATGAAATGATAAGGTAAAAGATGTATCGCCTTACCTATATTTGCCGAAAGTTCGATGCATTCTGGGAAGAATGGTCTACTACCTCGTCTTTTGTTAACAGTATATGGCAACTTTGCTGTTGTAAAATGTATCTCCTGACATCGAATATAATAAATGCAATTAAGTCCGCAATTCCTTAAGTACTGGAAACAAAAAATTTCTTTAGAATATATTTTTGAAGGAATGTCCACAACGCCAGTCTTTGCTTCCTTTACCTAAAGTGTTTTGTGTCATTTACAGTGTTATGACTCTTCTCAAGGGTAAAAGAGTTAATTATTGTACTATAACAATAGAGGACTGAAAAGTTTCCTCCACTTACTTTGACTCTGTTTATAGATAATGTCCAGGAGAAACTTCGTCAGTAATTTATTTAACCTTGGTGATCAAGGAATCAGCTGTCAGATTCCAGAACTGAGGGATATTTGTTTGAGCTTGTTGAAACTTATTCCCTCTGGTATGTATGACCGTACAATTTCTTTATTAATCTCTTTGTTTTGATACACAGTAAATAATCACACTGCAGTACCTTGTGCTCGTTTCTGTCGTTCACCATCAAGAAAGTGTTTGGTACTGAAATATTTTCAGCGGACACTATTTCTATTTGAAGGTTGTCGTAGCACGACGTTGTGCGAATAGCAAGTAGTTTTTATATTGTTACCTAGGTAAATTGCCGTCATTTGAAAGTCGGTGACTTAGTTCTTAGCAAAGTTGTAGCGTGTTATTCTACTAAGTCTATGAGATGCTTGTTACGTGATATTTGTTTCCACTAAAAACTGAAACTGATTCTTTTGCTGTTGTTCAACTCGTGTATTTTCTCACTCGTCCGCTGAATGTTATACTAAGAAAAATCTATTCACTACTTACGCTGGTACTTTGGTATTTGTCCACACAATACGTTTTCACCAGTATAGCTAAAAATGACAAATTCGAAAGGTTGATCTTAAATGATGACTTCATATGGTTGCTGTCCATCCAAACATTAGTGCTTAGACATTGTTTACAATTACCTGACCCAAGTACTCACCCCGAGCCCGAGCCCGACCCCAAAATTTGGCTCCACGACCAAACGCTGACTCTAACTAGATTTTTGCTTTCGTTACTTTCACCTGCAATACTGCTTTTAGTTACTTTGGCTTACTTTTTTGGTATTCAAGTGAGTGAATTCTGATCACTAGGGAATGGCTTCTTGGCACACCATAGCACAAATGGTTTGGCTGTATGCTTTTTACTGTTATTACTTGTAGTTGGATATACAAGTTTGAAAGATGCAGAAGGAAATCAGCAAATAGAATAATGCATTTTACTTTGCATCGTGTGATTTTATACTCCTGGCTAATGTTGATGTTTTATTGAAACCCATTCAACTTTATTCCCCCTTAGACCGTGACACCATCGCAAAAATTAGACACCTTTGCCAGGAACGAGCTTTGAAGGGAGTCACATCCTCAGAGTTGGATTCCTTATTTTTTATACCTTCTCCTATGCGAGTGTTATATCATTTAGAGGTACGGTATTTTGCATGATTTTTTATTCGTTTTAACAGCTCTAGATCTTTGTTGTAGCCCAGTTTTATAGCATATTTTTTATTTGAACCAGAATTCAATTAGGAAATGCAACCGTGCTCACTTTCAGAGCAGCAATCAGTTGTAACAACGAGATGGGTGCTTGTTGTAATTCGTGTGGGAGAGTGGTGGAGACTGGCGAAAGTTACCAAGAAACATTTTTACACCCAAATTGTTTTCATAAAGGTCCCACTCATTTTATCTTACATAAAGTTTGATCGCTTTTATGAATGGTTATTTGCTTGCGCGATATTGTATGCGACAAATAAGGATGTTACTGTTCCTTAAGGCCTTATACACGAATACTTTGTGTTGTTTATTTGTTTATTTAGATTGCCTTTTTGAATGTGACAATGTGCTTTTTTGAATGACACTAATGTCTGTGTTTTTGTAAAAATGGATAAATGTTTATGGTAATATTTTCGTTTTTTCGATGATATAAACGTTTTCCAACTTTTAGTGACCCAAATGCTTCTTTTTACCAAAGGTTATCTATTCACTGCTGATGCCAGCACTGCAACGTGGAGGTGACATTGCGTCAGCATTCCAGGTAATTTACTACTTCAACTTATAAGGAAGTAAGTATTATTATTATCGTCGTCCTCGTCGTCGTCATCATCATTATCATCATCATCATTATTATTCAGATAACATTTTATTGACGGAGCGCATAATTATGAATTTGGCAATGTGTAGCAAGCAGGATCTCTTGTCTTCTGCCTTTCGTTTCAGTTTGTGTATTAAGGATGTAGCCCCCATCGACATTCTGCGCAACAACAATACCACTAGTTGGATGCCAATACACCTACCAAAGATTGTAATAATCCGTATTTTTATACATTTTCCAAAGCTGTTCTTTGTTGCTGTGCTGGAGCAAAGATTTTGAGCTGTGAGATGTTAATGATATTATTTTCCTATTTGTATATGAACAGAGAGATTTCATACTGGCGGGCGGTATTCATTCCGTCATCAATATGTTAACAAAGAGCAATTTCATGGAAAGTGGCGATTCTCTTCTAAAACGGTTAGTAATTGCCTTTGTTACTTTTTGTTGTGGACTGTAATATTGGAAATCTATTTATAATAAGCATGATACTATTAACGTATAAACTTTTTCCATTACTGTGCATTAGGCATGTACATTTTCCTTGTAGTTCACTGCTCTGTATTTCACTAACTTTCTCGGTTACTGCTCTTTACTGTTGTCGTGTGGCCTCTCCTACTCAATTTCCTTTAACTCTGATTTAAGCTCTGATAAGTTATTCTTTATAGTGTTCATGTAACTCTTTTACTACCTCACGCGAAAGTTCATACAGTGGTATTGTGCTTGAATAGAATAGCCTGTGAAGAGGGTGGGTTGATTAAACTGTAGTGTATTGCTAATGTACCCTTCACTTTGTTACCTTAGATCATCATATCAAGTACTTTTCAAGATATCCAAATTTATATTTACGGTTATTGGCCACGCCCAAGTGGCAGTTGTCGCCGAGGCAATCCAGAAAGATTCCGGGAAGGAGCTGCCGATAACTGCCGGACAAAGAAGCGCTGCAGTAGTTTTACAGCAAGCACTACAGCATTTACCTAGTCCTTATTTCGAGTGTATTCTTAGAGACAATGCAGGAAAACTGGGGCAGACACTTGGAAGTCAGGTTAGTAGAAAAACACGTTCATGTTAGCAGTTTGCCGACAATTTTTTCTGCTTGATTTACTACTTATGGTAACTCTGGCCGATGTATTACATCTGGCTCTTTTTCATCGCTCAATTTATGAAGCAAACGTTCGGAAACTTCAGTTTGACTGTATTCTGTTGTACTCATTCAATTCCTAGTTTCGTAAATATTAAAATGTGATCTATGTTGATGTGTAAATGAATCTGGTATGCACTATAATGGATACGTTTTCGCGAATACTTACTTTTCGCGTACCTATTTACGTGACAATAACTTTGAAAATAGATGCTGTTATTTTAAAGCGTACATCCAATATTCTTAAGCGAAAGATGCAGAATTGGATCAAAAGTTTCTTTTCCTTGTCATTTTTATTATTACTAATATTTTCAAGTATTATTACGAAATAATGCTTGTTCTTTTATTCCCAGGCTATTGCATGCACTCCAGACCTTAATGTTGTAAAACAAATCCAGAAGATTGTGTGGGCAGCTGCTGGAGGGAACATTTCTTTACTGCAAGCACAGTCCAACAATATTCATGGCGGATTTGAACAGGTGTGGCTTTTTATTGATTTGAAATGCATCCGTAGCTCTGTAATTTCCAGGAGCAGTATTCTTTTGCTAGATAATGTTTGTTAGTGACCCTTGAATCTCAGTTTCCTTCGAACAAAAGTAGTTATGGTTTTGTATGTGATATAGTATTCAGTTACATGTCCTAGTCATCGTGATTATAATTTTTTACTGGAAGACGTACGCTCTTGTCATTTCTTAAATAATTGTTCTTGTAACATTATGTAAGTTTACGTTTTATAAGCCACTTTACCAAACCTAATTTCATTTGATTTGATATTGTTCCTTACGGTATATAGCCTCCAGATGACCAGTTTGCGTATTGAATATTTTAGTCGCAACTAAAGTTTCTATGATTCTTTACACGTTGGTGATAGCATGGGGAACTTTTGATTTTTTATTTCTTCCGTTGTGTAGAAGAGTTTTTGCTTGCTATTTTGCCTTGTCTAAATTTGATTGATCACCTTGGGCTGTAACGTTGGCCGTTTAGGAGTATCCTACTGTTGCAATGACTGGATAACAGGAGTGAAATCCAGTTCATTGTCCTTTATACTGAACATTTCGTTCAAAGCTGCTTCGTTGCCGATTGATTGAATAGAAAGTCGGCCTAGTGATCAACGAAGTCTCAGGAAGCGTCGTCCTGAAAGTTGCGAGCTCCGAAAGCGCAAAAAGTTTCGCTTTCGTGTCCCTTAAATCTTTTCCGTAATGTAAGGCCGTTAAAGTCTGATCTGAACATCACAGAATTGACACGTTTGTTAAAAGGATGCTTAAAAGTGTGTTTTAATGGGGACTTCGGTGAGCAGCTTGGTCAACAGGCATTGTATTTACATTCGAAGTTTGTGAGAAATGCCTCAATCGAAATTCCCCAATCGTAATGTACTATTAGTTACGTATAGTACTAATTTGTCATACGCAGGAGCCATCAAAGCAAGCCGATTTTGACGACATATGCCTTGCAAAGGAAGCATTAGAAAGCCTTACACTATCGATAGCACTTTGCCCGTCGACTATGGAGTGTCTTTTAAAGGATAAAACTTGGCAAGCATTTATCATCAACTTAGTTCTTGCTTGTAAAAGTCGGTAAGTAATACATTTTCATTGTACTTTCGTGCTAATTGTTTCTCAAGTCGCATACTCAAGCATTTGTGTCTATTTGTACTATTGCTTGCTTGTATGCGTTCGCAAATCTTGATATGATGCTTTTGGTGTGCAGTCAATGTGGGGGCGAAGTATGTTGGCTGCAGATCGTGCGGCTACGATTAATGTCAGCTTTTCTTTTAGCCGTCGTGAGTTTGAAAGGTGAACAACTTGGTAATTTGAGCTGTATTTCGCGTTGGAAAAATTCACTAACGTGACATCTAAGGACAACACTCACTTTCGACCGTGAAGATAAGGATTTTACATTCGATCCCCGCCAGACTGTCATTGTTTCCACCAAGCTAGTAGCAGTCTTTCATGAGAATTTGGACTAAATGTAAATCTAAACTAATTAAAAAGAGAGACTTTAATTTCTAATTTTTCCAGTTACTTTCCTTGCTTGGAATCGTAAACTAATGCGCAAGTGGCTGGTGCTAGATAGCTGGCTAGCGGTTGATGGTACGCGAGAAGCGTGGTAGTATTTCGTGTTTGAGTATTTCTGATGAAGCTCAGACCTTTCCGTTTACTTCTATGGCTATATCCAAATCTGAATATGGTACTCTGATTTGCTGCAGTCTGACCTGAATTTAGCCGCCAAGCTTTATTGCGCTTCCTTATTCTATCCTCGTTTTAGCTGGTTCCTAGTATTTGTGATACTGATATCCTCTTAGACGCCATTTGTTTTATTTCCCCCATAGAGCAATCCGCGTTGCTGCCGCTGAGCAGTTCTACCTAATCGCTACCAAATGCTGCAACGGAGAGAAGCCTCTTATGTTCTTTATTCAGCTCCTTTTGACAGTAAGGACAGTAAGTATTGTGCTCATATCCGCTTATTGTGAACTTTTTCTTGTACATTGTCTGTAACAATAGGCTTAGACAGTCTTTTTGTATTACTTTAAGCTAATTTATTTCTTCTAGTATTCTTTACGTCAGGTCAGCATTTCCCTATTTCCCTCTAATTATGACGTATTTTGCCACGTTTTATTTTTTACCTAGTAAGTGTGCCTATCATCAGTCGGTTCGGCTTTTGACTAGATTCTTCTTAATGCATTGCTATTTTATGTGGATGTAGTAGTAACTTAGTCACGGGCACACCATCCGCTCGGCCGTCCAAAAGCTGCCTTTTTATTACGTTCAGGCCATTTCGATGTAGCTGTAACAGATCTTGTTTAAATACATTTTTATTTATGCTTTAACATCAGTCGTCTTATAATCTTGTACGTTTTCACGGTTTCTCGTAGACAAAAGTTGTGGAATGTGCTGGCGCATCGAACGAATATTTCGGCCTCCTCTGCAGGTATACGTCCTATGAACTACTTGAAATACACCGCTTTTGTTGGACAATTGTAAAATTACAAATCATCAAGCACTTAACGTTTTCTATTTGTGACACAGCGCCTAAATGTAGCTAATTCGTCCAACTCATTCATACCATTTGCATACAGTTGACATAATCGACGTCATTACTACAACCATTGATGGATAGTGTACAAATCTTCTCGGACAAGTTATAGCTTGTGGAAAGTACGTCGTTAGGTGACTAAAGCCAAAGATTCTAGTTTTCAGTGTCTTAAACACATTTTGAGGTTAACAGTGCCATGAAGGAATCTTCAAGACTCCATGAATTCTGCAAATCTTGTTTCAATGCTTTAAAGTGAGGGCAGGTAGATGGCGTGTAGTTTGTAAGATTTTACTAAACTTACTGAGTATGTCATTTAGTTCGCCATTAGCCGAGTTTGTACCTCATCTCCCTTCGCTTTTTAGGCTTCTTAACTTCGGAAGAATGAACGAGACGAATATTGCAAATTCGTCCGTGATCCTTGATCAGGAAATAGCCTGGTTACGAGACATTCAGGTAAATGATACTGTAAGAATTGGTTTTTCATGATGCCGAACCCTTTGTATTCTTATGCGATATATGTTGGTTCATCAAACAATTAAAAGATACTTTGATTTGCCATGAAATAGTTTAAATGATAAATAGAAATACGAAACACAATCCTGTAGTAGTAATGTTATTCTAGCGTCCTTTGTTTTCCGTGCTTGTGGTCCAACCTTTAAGATTCCAACTTTTTGACCAGATGTAGGTGTCCTCCGTGTTGGTTTGTGTTGCTCTGACCCAAATGTTTATGAACCATGTTTTATAAGCCTTGTTTGGCAATCCAGGTTAAAACGGTATGTTGGGGAACCTTTAGCTCTCTTAAAAGCGACATAGCAGAAATAACTTTAGAAATGTAGGCTGGGGTAAACGTAGGTTGTATGTCACGACGGAGCAGTTGTATCCTGTTGGAGAATGACAATTAATCACGTAATCTGGTACAAAGAGATGTTGAAAGCACGCTCAAGCAATCTTCACGTGTTTTCTTTTTTGTTCCCCTTTATCTTTTAAGTCTAATACATTGTTTGTTTTCGTTTGCCAGTCGAAAGCAGTTATCGCCCCTGATGGCGCTGATGTTGTTGATGTTGGATTATTGGAAGGACACTTGAGCGTTATCCGTGAACTGCTGTTTTACCAGCCATTGCAGAAGAAATACCAAGTTGGATCCGAGCGAGGTGGTGTTAATTTAGTAAAGGTATGAAGTGGTTGCAGTATTTCACATTTTTTAAAGTAAAGTTAAATGTGACAACGGAGTAGCGTAAATATCTCATGAAATGCCCTTGGCTTTGATAAAACGCCCTTGTCTTTGATAAAACAGCCTTGGCTTTGATTTAAAATCTGTTTTTCATAGGGGATTTCATTTGCCTGTACCTCGCAACTGTCAAGGGTATTTATCGAAACTATCTATTTTTAAGCTTTTATTCTACTGTATGTCGCAACTGAAAAGGGTGTCTATCAAAACTATCTATTTTATCGATTAGATTTTGGAGTTGATCCAGATCAATGTTGGGATTCAGGAACCATAACGATAACGACTGACCGCATTTTATTACAGTGTAACTACAACTGTTGGGGGATATTCCAGTTGGGAAATCTGTGACTGCTATATTCGGTGATGAACCCGTTTACAAAACCTCAACTATCGAGGAAATACCAACTTACTATGACTTCTATCTGTTCATCTTATTTGAATATCAAGGAAAGTAGAAATCCCAACTGACCTCATTGGCTTGAGAGAAAAGCCTTGGACTTTCTGAGTGTTTTTGATTATTCAGGAAATCGCTTACCATTCCATTTGAAGTACATTGGAGTTTTGTTCCATGGGGTCCGCGTTTTGTATACTTTATTGCTAGTAATGGTGTATGTGATACGCAAAACAAAGACACGCTGACAGATAGAGAGACACGCAGACAAATCGAGGACTGTATAATGTAACTGTTCCAATAGTTGCTGTGACGTAAGTGTGTTGGGCTCGTTGCGACGTCCATCATAGTAACGATGGACTCGAGGCTAAGAAATGTCAAAGTTTTGTTTCTGTTGCAGTGTATGCCTCGTTTAAGTTCTTTGACATGGTGCTTTGATACAGTTAACTTTTGTTTTTTATTTAAACCAATTTTCTTAGTATGATTTATACCCTTTTGTCGCACAGAATCTCATGGACAATTTTATCTTTTCTGCGTCGAGATTGGTCCTTGATGCGAGAAATGGAGGTATGTTTTCTTGTACCTACGTCATTTATTTATGATAAATTTAATTTATCATCAGTTAGTCAACCCGTTAACAC
This sequence comes from Chironex yamaguchii, assembly GCA_024741275.1. NCBI lineage: Eukaryota > Metazoa > Cnidaria > Cubozoa > Chirodropida > Chirodropidae > Chironex > Chironex yamaguchii. The sequence goes on from JANTCA010040526.1 coordinate 9,866, forward strand.
GATTGAGAATCTTCTGTGATATGTTTGTGATTTGCTATGTTATGTGATATGTTTGTCTTAACGAAATTTATGTCACTTGCTGTGAATGTAATGATTAAGTAGAATTAACTGCAAAATTGGGATGAGTATTCAACTTGTTACATATGCGCTGTATATTGACAATTGCATGCTGTATCTTGTTGTACAGCAAAAGGATACTATATGGCATTTAAATGGTTATTAGTGGAAAATTTGTTATTTTGCTACGGCTGTTCATTGTTTAATCGTAGGGAACATTTTTTCCCGTCATGTCAACGCAATATGCAATACTCCATCAACTATGGTTGCTGGTCTCGACTTACTGGTTGCACTTTGCACTGGGTGCGTCCACAATCTCCGGCTGCTCGCTGAGGTTCTCACAGAAATGTATTACTCAGGTAAGTCTTAATTTATAACGTTGTTGCCAACAACTCTGTTTAAGGGTAGTTAGCACTTTTTGTTACAGAAACGCACACCAGACCAATAGATATTAACAAAAAAAGCCGGTAGCAAAACAGCCAACCAGGCCAAAGTTACAATAGCAGTTCCCATAATCCTTCACTGTTTTTTTCTTGGAAAAATATGTACTTAGGCTACTGCAAGTGCTGCAGCTGGTGATACCCTTTTTGTACGCGTTCCCACTGTCACATGTGGTTTTATCGCTGTTCTGTCGGGTACTGTTAGAAGCTAGACTTTCTTTTTTAGCAGATGAGATGTTGCATAACATTGTAAGTTTGTTACTATTATACTGCGACAGCTACGTTTAGATGTATACCACTACTACTATCCCCATTAATAGTGTCATTGATATACCTAGATAAGTGCTAGGGAAGATCTCGGATGATTTATATTTTTGTCCTATACAACTTTTCTTTCGGAGCTTTTGCAATGTTTTGTCACTAGATCGTTTCCTGTTTACCTGCAATACTAATACCTGTAATAGTTACACAATTACTTTTAAGAGTTGAATGACGTAACTGTTCCGGTTTCTTGAACAATCTTTTTGTGGTACAAAACTTTAAAGTCGCCTTAAAAGTTGTATGGTGAAATTGAGCTTTTTTGCGTGATTGTTTCTCTGTTGTCAATCCCAGAATTGTTTTCATGACTAGGAAGATCTTCCCATCCATTCATAAGGACTGTGTACCTACCACAAAATATCTAAGTGGTAAATGAATTTCTGTGACGATGTGAAGCTTGGTATGTAGGCCGAAAAAATCTTTTAAGTATGTTTTTTGCGCAATTTCGCAAATTTTCAAGGCGATCTCCGATTTCTGCAATAAGGGTTACTACTCGTGCAAAGCAAATTATTCATGATTTTGTGCCTGAACAAAGTCACGTAGTCAGTGTGAAGTTGAGGAAGTATGGGATCTCTTAAATACCGCAATGCCAATTGAAAATCAAAACGATGGAGAACAAATAGAAGACTAGTTTGTCATCGTTATGTAAGTTTCCTGCTTGAAAAAGTTTATTGTGAGCCGTTTCTTTCGTAGGTGCAGAACCTCCATTGACGGACTGGGAATTTCAACCGCCTGTAGGCCCGAGACCTACGAAAGGTTTTGTTGGATTGAAAAATGCAGGGGCTACATGTTATATGAATTCCGTACTTCAGCAGGTCAGTAAAATCCTTTGTGAACGTAGACAATATTGCAAGTTGATGGAATGTGAATAGTCGTCTTTTTAGCAGTCGAAATGATGGATGTAGTTTGTAGAGGTTCTTGTTTTACGCTGTACGCTATACTTATACTATAACTCAAATTGTTGATGCCTCCTGTGAGGCCTGCAATTATTTGCGTGTATTGAGAAAGATGCTCTGGTACATCTGTAGTAAGATCGCAGTATGGCTGTTGTGTGTTCACTTTTCTCTATCGTTATCCCCGACGAATTACAATAAATGGTTAGCTCATGAAAGGCTTTCAATATGTTTGATGACAAGTGGCATCTTCAGTTAAGTAACCAGGTTTAGTTCGTGAATTAGTTTTAAGGTCTAAGTTTTTGAGGATTCATAATTTGATGGTGTGGCCAGGTATATGAAATCTCAAGTAACGTTTAGCCATAATTGATTTGTAGTTTGATTGCCTTCTTCTGCTGTTAGCTGTACATGATCCCTGAAGTTCGTTCTGGTATTCTGGAGGTCGATGAACTAGCGAATTGTGAAGATGAACGACTATGTATCGACGACAGAACGTCGTTAGAGGTAAGCGTATTTCATTTTGTAATTACATATATACTATAATTAGAGGAATACCGTACACTATCAATATACTGCGCAATTTATGCAGAATTATTGGTCATGTTGTTTTCTTATTCTCTTGTATATGTTTAAAGTGCCGGTGGACACTATGTTTATCGTAGTAGACTCTTCACAGAACTCATCATCGTCACAGCGTCATATCCAGTATTAATTTCCTCACTATTGCCTCCACGTCTAACCTACTGTGCTGACGTTGTGTTCTAATTACTGCTTATAGCTCGTTTAGGATTACGAAAGAGTGATGTTTGTAGCAAGTGAAAGCAAAGAAACGAACGGCAATATTCTGTTTTTCAACCATTGGTCTAATTATTTTTGTTTACTCCTAGAGCGAAGGCATCACTTAAATAACATTATTTGTAGTCTTCTATCCCAGACACTTATCTTTTTCGTCGCAGATACCTTATAGTCAAGGACCGGAAGTGGAAAAACAAGAGAAAGATGGAAAAGAAGCCGAGAAACAGTACCATATACGAGTTCTTCGACAGGTACAAGGGATCTTTGGGCACCTGTCTGAGAGCAAATTGCAGTTTCACGTACCAGAGGGATTCTGGAAGTCGTTTAGGTAAAAGTTGAATAAGCAAGAAATCGATTCAGGCACAAGAAAGTACCATACTTTCATTGATTTATTGACTTGGGTTACTGTTATCGTGAAAAGAATGGTACTATTGCCATGAGTATACTTTATGTCAGTTGAAACAAATGGGTCGATGAGTGCATTGCTGCTGTAATCAATTTTTAGGACAGGGAAGTTGGATAGGATTTGCAGGATGTCTTTTATTTTGCAAGAAATTTGGGTGTATCAGAATTGTCCTCAGAATAAGTGGAGTTTTTTTGATTTTCTGATTGCTTCTTGTGCGTTTGAAGTAATCCAACTGAATGTCACAAACTAATGAAAGCTTTGACACTCGACGATTTCCTCAGTAATAGTCTCTGTTCTGGGTTGCTTTATGAGAATTCGCTGCCTGGCTTTACAAGACGAGAGCAGTTATCTGACTTATGTATACGTCCTGGTAAAGCTTGTAGTACAGTTGAACTCCAGAACTTCAGGATCTTCGGTGTGTGTCCAGTCTTATTTTTGCATAGATTTATATATACTATATTGTTTCGCAGTTCTTTACAATTTAAGCATGCTACATTTTAACCAGGAGCAATTTTTTCTTCTCATAGATTTTTATTTTATCTTGTTTGATATTTTGTAGGCTTTGGGGTGAACCAGTAAACCTCAGGGAACAACACGATGCCTTGGAATTCTTCAACACATTAGTTGATAATTTAGATGAAGGCTTAAAGGTCCTTGGAAGGAAAACCGTACTGTCCAAGGTATTGGGAGGTTCTTTTGCTGATCAGAAGATTTGTAAAGAATGCCCACATAGGTAAAGTATAATATTTGTTTTGCGTGTTGGCTGTCCGATATTTCCCCATAGTTTGGAAACGAACCCTGTTGCGCGGCTACGAGCGATGATGTACACCTAACTTTTAATGAATGAACCGATCGTCCAGATGTGTACTGGACGATCATGAGGGAATGGTCAGATATCCGATGGCTTTAAAATTTATTCTGCAACCTGCGCTGCACGTAAAACAGAGTAGGACCCGTCTAGATGGAAAAGTGCAGCACCAATTCGTGTTAGCACAAAGAATGGGAGGGCATGTGCTGTATATCTAGGGCATCAGCTTACTTCAAGTGTTTAATAGCTTAATAGTGGCCGCCATCAGACAACAATTATTACAGTTAATGTAACAAAATGGTCGTGAGAACCAGACAGGCCTTAAGGATGATCCACGCTGTACTGATAATGTCTTGGACCCAAGTTTAAACAATGAAAAAATTCCCTGAATTATCTGTGGATGCTGATGTCGTTTGTATTATTGAAAAGGTATGTCGGCAATTACCGAAGGAAACTCACAAAATCTGTGGCATCTCTAACGCATTTGGTCCATAAAATTAAAATCCATTTCTTTGATATGTTATGTCTGGTCTTAAAAGTTGAGAAATTCCCGGCTGCATTTTAAATAATAATTAGTTTAGCTTGGACAAATATACGCGATCGACGCAATGTATTTAGTTTTATTATTGGATAGATTGTATAGCTATGTAATTTAAAACCAAATGTCGTGTGGCTTTTATGTTGCAAGTAGAGGTCCAGACTTAAGCACTTTTTTGGACGAGAAAGTTGTCCAGCGTTACAACTAAAGAATAGGTCTTAACGACTGGATCGAATATGTCTTAACATTTTTAGCTTACCAATGTCATCCATTACATGGGCGAATAGAGAAATGCGTTATAATTCCAAAGTGAAGAAGGTCCAAGGCATTTTAAGTTGTTTAGTTATCTTCGCATGTCCATGTCGATCCTGTTCCAACATCATACGAAGGTGTGTCGGTAGTCATTACGACGTTAGGTTTTTTGCGTGCAATAAATGTCCCTTGCTATAAGGAACTGTGTCATTAATACAAACAACAACTGTGTATTTCTAGCTATTGTTCACTGCTCAGATTTGAAGTTTTGTCAAAGGTCGCCTTTCAAAACTTGTTCTTTCTTGCTATCTTTTCAAGCTGTCTTGCCCAAAAAGAAAATCCGTCACTTTGAACTGTTCCAGCATTTCTGGTCATTTGCGTTACTGTATAATTAAACGATCTCATATTCATTTCCACAGGTATTCCAGGGAAACACCTTTTACATCACTGAATGTTGACGTCCGAAATCATCACAATTTAATCGATTCATTAGAGCAATACGTCAAAGGAGATTTACTGGAGGGGGCAAATGCATACTATTGCGAAAAATGCGACAAAAAGGTTTGTTACCTGATTCCTTATTGGCAATCATGCCGAGGCACAACAACTTACTTTGATGATGATCTCTCCTATATATTTTCTTATTCAATAGTTTACAACCTATTTTAGTTTCTTGATATTGAAAAAATATATGACATTGTATGATTTTGTTATTGTATTGTTTGTGACAATGTGTTTTTTAAACAGATCTTTTTGCTGTTGGTTCTAGGTCGACACTGTCAAGAGAATGTGCATCAAAAAGCTTCCCAAAGTTCTTGCAATTCAGCTGAAGAGATTCGATTATGACTGGGAACGGTATTTGTTTTGAATCGTATTAATTTCGTTGCTGTAGTTTTGTCATATTTTCACAGTTTTGATGTTTTGCGCCAATGTTTGCAGCGTTAATATAATGTGTTTTTACCTTGCTTCTAAAACTCTTACCATTAAGGACTTTTGCCATGTGCTTTCTGATTGTGACAGAATGGGAATCATATGAGTTACATCAAAGTGCATTCGATTTAGAAGCAGCAACATCGTTTCGTAAACCATTTGCTCAAAATGTGTAAGAGACCTGTAAGGCGATACACTAGCCAGTACCTGTTTGATCCTATTAGGTTTTACAAGCATAAAATAGGCAGACGAAGTCGTGAGCGAGCTTGAAAGGACTTGTCAGTCTCTTTGAGTTTGGAGTAAATATATCTTTATTCTTATCTTAAGATCGACATTTTGTAAGTTGTTATAGATTAAGTTCTATGTAGTGCCTACTACCTCACTGTAAGTATTTATCATAGTTTGGATTATCTTTCGTTACATAACTAAAAGTTATCTGCCATCATTATTTTTCTTTTTCTAGGGACTGTGCCGTGAAATTTAACGATTATTTTGAATTCCCAAGAGAGTTTAACATGGAACCGTTTACTGTTGAAGGTTTGGCCAGAATTGAAGGTCAGACTATTGAAGATGAATCGTGCACTGACAGAACGAATGAAAAGGACAGGAATGATGATGACGAATATAAGAAGCCGGCAAGTTCAGTGTACAAATTAGTAGGAGTTGTAGTTCATAGTGGACAAGCTAGTGGGGGTCATTATTACTCATATATCATCCCCAGGTAATTTAGAGTCGTGTTTTTAAATTGAACATCGATTATGTAGACTTTTTGTGTCTTTGCATCCTTCTCTACGTGTATCATTGCGACCTTCATTTTTTTATCCTAATTCAATTCAGCCAAAATAGAATTTGCCCAGACATTGCACTTTCTAACATTGCTATGTTCGCACTTCGTTGATAAGGCGATTGAACTTTGGAATCAAGTAGAAAGATTAGTTTGTAAACCTGAATGAAAATTGAGTTCTTGCTTTGTTGAGAAGAAAGAAAAATCAGTCATCGTAAAAAGTTGCAGAAAAGCTCAAAGGTGCTGTCGATAACTCCGTGCTCCAGCGTGCGACTATGCAAAGGACAAGTTGTGCGAATAGTGTGACTTTGGATAAACCCTAGTGAAATATACTGTTAAGCACAAGGACCAGCAAACTGAGACAACAATCATTCAGGTTTGGATGGTAACCGTGTACAAATCTAAAATGAACGTCGAGCAAATTTCTATACCGATAAGGTAAATCGGCCCCTTTCCTGCTGACTGAGCAGTAGAGTCCATGTAACAATGCCGTCCATGTAACAATGCTACAACATCATTTGCCTGTGACATTGTCGCGGTTGCAGTTTAGGTTGTATTCTTTTCAGTAATGTATTACTGTATGCTTTCAGGTAGATAAAGATGCCGGTTACAAGTCGGCCCCTGCTCTTCACACTAAATTTTAAAAGGTTTTTGTGCACTCGCTTTATGTCAATGCCCTTTGCATGACTCTTATTCATTGAAGATGCGTAATTTGTTTCTAATGACTTCAGGGATAACAACTAGGATCTCCTGATATCAGCTGCTGTTATCAAGACTTACTTGTAGCTACTCTCACTGTGTAAAACCCCTTTTTTCAGGCCATCTGTTGATTCAAGTGCTAAATGGTACAAATTTGATGACGGGGAAGTATCAGAATGTAGCATGGACGACGATGAAGTAAGTTACAGATCTGAATAGTGTTCTTGTTCTTACCGTGAAAGGCGTATTTGTTTCTAGGCGGTATGGTCCGTTATACATACGTCTGCACTGTATACCTGGTATGTGGTCGTTTGAAACTCGTTTTTATGTTTGGACGTTTAATTGTAGTGAGGATCCTTTTAATAGCGGTTTATGAGTTATAACACTCGACCCTGTTCTCGAACACCTGTGAATGATTAGTGTATAAGCCGAATTTTCACCCGTCTTGTAGCAGAATGTCCTGGAAGAACTCCAGACGTTTTCGCACATTAATTTATAAAGTGAGCATGGTGTTACTTCCCTTGACGAGAACTTTGGGATTTCAATCCACGACCTGATTAGGCCTAATTCAAGACGAGAGACCCGTATGGAACACCCTAGCTGGAAATCTAATTCAAAAAGGAAGTGTCGGGTAGAAACAGTTTCACCCGAACTGGCACATTCTGGAATTAATCATCGATTTTTCTAAATATTTTTGATTAGGATATAAAGAATCAATGTTTTGGCGGAGAATACACTGGCGAAGTATTTGATCATATGCTTAAAAGGTAGGAGTGATTTTATTTTGAATTTTTCAACAGAGTTGTTTTAGTTATACCATATGGCAAAATAACGTGAAAAGGGCAAAAGATGAAATTGTTGCCTAACTGGGATTCGACTTTCTATGTATTTTGCATACTTAGTACTTAATAACTATGATTTAATACAATTTGTTGTCACCTGTTTAAGTAAGTTTTTCCTTGATCGAGATCTGTTGTAATTTGGTGCCTTGTTTGCATCATTGTGGACGTTGTATTCCTGCTCCGTGTTTCTGACATACTTTCTTTGACTTTTTTTGCAATTAGCACGAGAGCGGAAGGCATGCTTGCTTTACGAAACGCTTTTAAACACTTAAAAAGTTTCGGTCTATGTTACTGCAGGGAAAGTTATTTGTTGCAAATGGATAGATGTTTGCTGTAGGACATTCGCGAGGAAGTAATACATCGATCCTATAGCATGAACAGGGATTGCAGCTGTTTTCCTCAAATAATTGAAATTACTTTTTTGTCATATTTGAAGGATGTCATATAGAAGACAGAAACGTTGGTGGAATGCTTACATTTTGTTTTATGAGCGATTAGATATAGCTGAGAAGAAGGAAAGGACAGAACCTGAAATGGGTAGGAACTTGTAATTACTTAATTAAACATGGACACAAATCGTAGCTCAGCACACTTGCAAATTTGTTTTTGCACAAAAGGTCTAAGTTATTTAATCTTGTTTATACAACAAGGGACTTTTTAGCTTTTACGCCCGTGAGCATATGTGCTGAGGTACAGTGTAGGTTTTATGATGCTTCGAGTGGCAAGTCACAGGACCTGAAAATGCAAATTCAGTACTGGTTTTCTGCTAGTGATCTTTGCCGAGTAGATTCGATACAGTGCTTTTGGTGGTTTTTTTATGTTATTTGCTCGCTGTTCTTCTCATGTTTTTGTTGCTGATTTGCCTTTCAGGACCGAAAATTGACATGCCAACAGCCATTGAGCAATCAGTTCGCAGACAAAATATTGAATTTCTTCATAACCGAACACAGTTCTCAAGTGAATATTTTCAATTCATGAAAAGACTAGCATTTGCAAACTCAATACATTTCCAGAATCTGCCTAAACCTTCTTTACCAAGAGTAAGAACTGTTTTGTCTTTTGTGTAGTTAAAACCGTTATCTGCTGTTTCTATCATAGTGATCACTGTCTCAGTGGAAAGGCACGGTAGGAAACCTGCAAGCATCGGGAAAAGTGTGTTAGTTGACTTTTTGTCTGTATTGCACGAGGCCAATGGCATAACGGGAGGCCCGTGGGAATTTAGTGAGATGGGTCCTTATTTAGGGCCGTGAAACAAAGTGAGCTCTGCGGGAAAAGAGGGTACAGGGTAGTGGGAATGTGTTTGAAATCATGCCCTTAAAACCTCAAAAACTGCACGTTATGCGAAAAGGAGAATGTCTTACGTAGATAGTACTAACAGTTAATTAGCATATTTATTTGAATTAAAGCTAATGACAAGAACGTAATAAATGAATCCATTGCTTGTTAGCAATACTGGTTGGTAACGGTTTCTGGGATGGCCTTAGAAAGCCTTGTATAGTAGTGTGGCCGAGAAGCATATTACACAAACGTTGGAGCCATGAAATACTGTGCATTAAATAGCGTTACGCCACTGAATGACGCGTCGGAAAGTTGGGATTTTGTTGAATTTATGATTTGCGGTAATAATTTTTCGGGAGAGTCAAAGTTTTTTGTTTTACATTTATCTTGGATGATCAGAGAGCATTTCTGGTGTTCTAGACTATTTTGTCCGGACCTTTGACTTGGAGATAATTGTTATTGGAACCAGAAAGTGTGAAAATCTTGCAAAGTAATTTAAAGAGCTCTTTCATGAAAACACTCTCACTCGAAACAACTGGTCCTGCTACACTAATTTACATCAAGAATTAAGGGAGATTCTGAGAAGAACCTTCTCGTCGGAATTTTATCAGGTGATAGAGATGAGTTCCATTTATTTTCTTGCTCAACAAGACAGTCTAGTCCAATGTACAATTGAAGTTTTAAGTCATGTTTTACGGATTTAAGAGTTTCGCCTTTCGAAATTGCCTTTTACAGAATGCTCTACACCGTCATTTTTCGTGGTTTTCAGATATATATGGTCCTTTTTTCTTGAATTCATGTATGAGCCATTGTTTATTTTCGCTTCTCCTACAGATATCGCAAGCAGAACGAGAAGAATTGGGACTTATTAACTTAAAACTTCTTTGTAAATTCCTTTTTACGGTTGGACTTCATACGAAAAAACATATTAGGTTTGTTTCTTTTTTGTCACGTTGTGTTTTGGTGATTATTGTGAAACTCACTGTGTTGCTGGGTTGTTTGATTAATCTAGGAAATTCATTTGGGTTGGTGTAAAAACGGTTCTTCGGATATCCCATTTTTAATCTCTCGCTTAGCATCCTTGTACTGATTCCCAGATAGCATGCTGTTTGGTATGAGAAAGGAAGATTTAGTTCTGAAACAGCAAAAGATAGTACGATGCCAAAAAGTGCATCTGGTGTATTTGTACACTTTCTCAGTGAGCAAAAGCAGTCTCATTCAGAGGTACTGTTTTATTGCCTTAAACATGAAAAGGAGGTTTCTACTGGTATTCCCTACGCAGAATTCTGATCCTGATGTTCTTCACAATCAATGTATGTTATTTGTAATTAGTATTTCTGCCATTCGTATCTGTTGTAGGGGTCCCGCTAATGAGTGGGCTGACGTCATAACTGGACTCGTAAGGCAAAGCTCGGTTATGAGGAAGTGGTTTGTTTGTGAAGTGCTTTTGTATTGTCCAGGCAGGATAGTGGAGTACTTGTTCGACTGCCCCGTCGGAGAGGTGAGTAAGATATTATACTTAGTTTTAATTTCCTAAAGAGATAACATATTAATGCTTGTTGGATGTCTCGTCTTGGTAAAGATTGGTAACCCACTTAAACTAAAAAGTTTGAAATATGGTTTTCATGTGACAGCATAGCTTAATTCAATTACGATTTGATTTGATCCAATATTGGACTAGCTAACAATTAGTCATGGCCCACATTTTGTTAACCTTCTGTCGTGGTTACCGTCTTACAGAGATAACTTGGAACCCAGAAACGAAAGACTAGATGTTCAAATTAATATAATTAGCTTCTTTAAAAAATGTACTAATAACAAGTTGTATTATTTTGTATTGTTCTTCACGTATTAATATTCACTGTAGTTGTTGAATGTATGGCAGTTTGGACATGGTTTTACCTCTAACTATGATGCATCATGTAGGTAAAAATTGAAAGCAGCTGTTTGTAAGCTTAAGCGTTTCTTCCTTTTTAGTTACGACTGTGATGTTTTACCCTTGACAACCTTGAATTGCTCAGGGGCATAATTGGATATCCAAAACCTCAAAACTCAGTGGAAACAAATGAAGTTTAAGTTGAACGTTTTGAAGAAGGGAATAATTACAGGAAGAGAACAAAGTAGACATACTTATGTAGAAAACGTTGTCCAGCACTTATTTATTAAGAATATTAATTTTCAGATATTTAAGGGCCAAAAATTACAACTCCCCTTGCATTGAATAACTTTATTTAATTTCTTATTCTAGATAAGAAGCGCTTTCGCTAAGGTTATAGTTTTTTTGGCAAATACGACAAGGCAAGATGGCAACTGGACACCAGACCCGTCGCGTCCATTGGAAAACTGGCAAAGTAATTCTGTATTTCCGAATTTAACCTAGGAGGTCTGAAATACGA
>JANTCA010040526.1:24492-35659 GCA_024741275.1 Chironex yamaguchii
TATCTTGTCCTCTCTTTTGAAGAGGACAATTATCCATCCGCGAATTTTCGACCTTCAAGTCTTTAGTCATAATAGAATGGACCATTTTCAATACCTGGTCGAAAGGTACGAATGTGTACGGCGCCCTTGCTAAGAAAACGTGTCCTTCATATTTGCAATGTGTCAGTTTGTCAGGCTTCATCAATATGTTAATGGTTCATGTTGATTGTTGTGTCCTTTCTTTTCATTTCTTGTTGGCGCATTCGTAGAATTTGAGTCGTCAAAAGCATACTTCTATTCATTGATATTTTTTTTCGCAATCCGTGTGTTCTTGACCTTTGCATTAGCTATTCTATAGACATTGTAGTTTACTTCGCTATCTGCTCTTATTCCTGACAGGGTCATGCTCCAAAGCCGAACCCATTTTATGACAGCATAGTACAGCAGCCAATTATGCCAATTCCTGAAGATGTCGAGGGCTTGATTTACACTAGGTTAGTATTTCATGAAAATGTTTAACTTGTAATATGATATCTGATGCAGAACCGCATAAAAACCTTGTGTAAAAGGGTCATAAGGGGAGTCAAGTAGGAAGACTTAGGGTGATGGCAAAAAGGAGGGTTTCACGTGTATCCTATGTTAAGGCATGTCCTTGTGATAACGTATATGTCAGCCATCATAATCATGATAACTATCTTATCAGCGCATAAATTTTACTAGCATTTTAGACTAGAACTTAGCCTTCGGAACGCTCTACAAGATGCATTTAAATATTGAAACGTAACATGACGACGTCTGCGTTGATTAAACCATTTGTAATATTTGCTAAAACATTTTTATGCATTATGTAGAAAGTTGGGGGGGGTATACCTCCAGAACGAGTGCTCTGAGAAGATCACTGTTTTAAACACTTGATAGTCAACCATTTTTTGATGACCAAAAGTTGTTCTCTAAGAAGAAAACGTGCCGTACATTATTCATAGCACGCAATGCGTTATTGGTTTAAATCCAAGGTTACTGTAGGGAGTCAAATATACATTTTAGATACCTGGATGGTGTAATCTACTAGCCACTGAAATTCTGCAAGCAATTATAAGAGTGAAGTTTCAATTAACTGCACTTCTATGGTAAATACTAGTTTCCATGCTACTTTGACGAATAAGCCCCTCGCCCCTTGCTTATTCATTTTTCGCTGTATCCCACCCAGGACATTTAAAGATTGTAATGTCGAGCAAAACCCTTTTTTTTTCACACCTAGCCCTATTAATTCTCCCCCCACGTGCTAATTCTACGTTCCCCCTCATCAAACCTTCAGATTAGTCCAAACCTTTTTAGAGGGTTCAAAGTATGTGCTGTTGACATTTTCTGACATGAATTGACTGTTTTGCTTTTCAGTAATTATGTGAAGAAACTACTGGAGGAAAGTGCTTTGTCGGAAGAAACAATACATTTATTAAAGGTGAGTAATGGTGAACATTTTGTAGTCTTTGCCTGTAAGTGGAGAACCGACAGTTGTTCATGATAAGGTAACTGTGGTCAACAACACGACTGTTTTCAATGAAATAAGGATGTGACACTTCATCGCAGGGCTGATAAAGACACAGTGGGTGACCTGATTGATACTACTTGTATTGGAAAGTAAAGTGGATTTTATCCTTGAGTGTGTATTTGTTATGAGTTGTTTTGTGCAGTTAACGTTTGACTTGTGCACTGTTCTGTATCCGGTCCTTGTCTAAAATATTTTTTCTCTTCTTTTTTTGCCGCATAGTTTCTGAGCTGGGAGTGCTTCAGTTTCTCTCTGATAGCCCTATCAGAAGTGCTTTTCCAGGTACTTAATCCGTACTTCACTTACATCATTTCTGTCGCTGACCCGTCCTTATTAAGGATTTCAAACGCTTGGGTGAAGCATTAAGGAATAGGCAACAATTTTGTATGGCTGGCATTTATTTTTTGTGTATGATTCGTGCTCATAGTGTCAGGTATCGCCGGAGACTTGATGGAACTGTACTTCAAAATAGCTTGCATAAGTGATTTTAAGATTTCAATTTCATTTTCATGAGTTGTTTTTTTACGAGGTGTAAATTAGGCCCGTCTTGAACTAGACCGTGTAGTCTATACTACCAGTTGCCAAAATGAACTTATCTCGAGGTATGCTAAGAGAAAAGAAGCTGTCGTTTCAGCTTCATTACTGAAAGCGATCGCTGCTTTCTTTCTGTTTTGGAATCAAAGAGGACGGGCCTCGAAGGCATCCTGCTTTTGAGTCCACTGTTTAGTCGACAGACGGCAAATTACATGAGTGTACATGTTGTATCGTTGATCATCTTAGTCATGTAGACTGGGCTGTTGTTTGCAGGAGGGAAGGGTTTTAGCAGGAACTGTCGTACGTTCTTGTTGGTGATAGACTGCCTCAATATTTGGACCCCTGTTGAAGCTAAAGAAGCCCTTACTCCTGTTTTTTCAGTCAGTTTTTAGTTATTATTTTTGGTTGCACAAAGATCATCTACCAAGTGTGTACTTCCAGTATTTCCTGAATTGTTATTGTCTTTGAATCAGTACCAACTACAGCAAGATGAACGATGCTCATCAGCAACTTATTTACTGTTTCGTATCTAAACAAAAGAGTAGAGATGAGTAGGACCACCATGTCTGAAGTCCTGTGTGGTCAATGGCATAATGATAGCAACACTGTTGAACAGCATACTGATTCTGTAGGCGCTCTTTTGTGCCTTATAGTGATCCTGACAAAACCCTGACTAGTAGTTTTCTCTTTCTCCTCCTGCTCCTGATTACTTGTTTTGTTTTTAGAGGTTAACGTATCAGTGGCTAATATTACTTATGAAAACTAGGCATACTGGCAAATGCTATAGGCTAACTAAAAGTGGTTTTCCTCTTTGACGTTTTCTGTGTATTTGTCAGAGTACAGAGTTTTCCTGCAAGATGTTAATTAGGTGTGTGGTAGCTCAAAAACATGAATGTAAACGGCGTTTTGATCTTTCTTTCACAGATATTACAGTGTTTTGTTATAAATTGTTTTCGTGCTCTTTCTTGTAGATATCGTACTCTTATTCCTACGAACTGCGGCCATTCCTTGACATTCTCCTCCATTTGTTACTCATGGACGATTCTTGGCAACAGCAACGCTTAAATCATGCCTTCAGAGGTGGGTATAATGTAGATGGAATGACTCTTCGGCAGTTGTCAACATGACCCAAGTCATGTTGAATGTCGTTGGCGTTGATTATTACAAATGCTTCATGTTATACAGTTGAATCACCATAAAGGGAGCATCTTTCTTAGAAAGGCCATAACTCGCACTGAATGATTTTTAATATAAACGCTCGTTATCTCGTCTCTTTTGAGAAAATCAGACTTTCATTTTGTACAAGGGTCCTGTTCAAGAGACACGAAGAAGTTTCATCTAGAAGTCAACAGCGAGTTCTTGTGTAAAGAACAAAAATAAAAGTTATAAGTGCGATCAATGTCAAAGCCAAATCTGCCGTCTTTACGTCAAGCTCCGGTGGTCACAATTAAATAACTTTACTTCTGTTCTTGACGAAAGGGTATTGTAACTGGTGTCTGCTTTATAAAGATTTTGCTGTTTGTCGTTCGCTAAATTGCTTTGTTAATACCTTCACATTTGTAAATAGCTGTGAATATCATTATTGTATAATAATGCATTGATTGTATCGTTTACACTTAACAAAGAACTCAAAGAGTTTTCAATTCTGAAAACGACAAACCCATCAGTCGATATCCAAAGACTATTTACGCGTTCCCGTCAATTTGGTGTTATTTATTTATGATTATCGTATCCAACTCTTTTATGCTTTTCTTTCTTTTCTGACTGTGGTCGAAAATTCATCGAGATATTGATCAGTTTAATCTTGTTAATTGCCTTTGCTACAAAGAAACATTTTTGCTTGGTTATCGTTTCTGTCGAGCAATTCATGTCGAAGGTGTAAACAAGTGTGATCTGAAAAGCAGATGCTGACATTTTCTGAGAATTTGTAAGACATGTCTGTCGTTTAATTCTTTTGTGGTGTCGCTATCTAGCAAGCAGTTGAAATCGGCTCAAGTTTGTCGTAACCGAAATGATTAAAATATTATTGGTGTTGATGAAGAAAATAACAAGGAATTGTATCTGAGAGTGATCTTCACATTTGTGACGGAAATCAGTCGACCATATCACCGAGCTATTTAGTGCTAAGAGCACATCTTTGTCTATTCCATTACCATGAATTTACATTCGAGTTCCAGTTATCTACCGAAAACTTTTAAAATGTGAAGACGAGGGGTTTTGTTCACGTTAAGCTTGTGCTCCTTGTTTGCCCGTCAATGAGCGGTGTTTCAGAGTCATACCCGAAGTCTGGTGTGGTTGTGCCAAGGGTATCGACTCAAAGTCTCGTTTTGGGTCGTCACGAATGTATTACACGACGTAAACGTGCTATGGGATGGCAGGTTGGTATTTATGGCCCCTTTCTGATGATCATTGAGTTTACATAATTGGCCTCATGTTTGTCTGTTTAGCCAAACTTATTTCACATAGAAGCAGACATTGTCGTCGTGTACGATGAAGAAAAGTCAAGATATGGTGTTTGATGCAACCCAACTTCCCTTAGTAAATTTGATCCTTTCTCTCATCCGAGATTGTTCAAATAGACCTGCCCTCCTGTACTGTTAGCCACTATAAAACAGCTGTGGATATTTTTTTTGCCAACAAAATAGACCAAATAGTGCAATGTTTGGATAATATGACCAGTCGAACAGATCAATTATTCTAATATTATGACAAGCGAATTGGTTGGAGTGTAATATCATTACTTATGTCTATACTTATATAAGTTGTTATTGAGTGTACGTGTGAGAAATTTAACCATAGCAGGAGCATCTGGAATACGTATACGTGTATTGCAAGTTCTTTACGTTGTGCAGTCACGCCTTAACCCCCTCCCCCCTCTATTTGCCGAATAACCAAGTATCCGGTAGAATTAACACCGAATATTCCAACAACTGATAAATTCTTTCATTTGGACAGTCTTACTAAAAGCCAACTTTGTAACCGAAGAATATGCAGTCTTAACCAAGGTCTTGATTAGAAGGGCTTTGATATTTGTTGCAAATTATAGGGTTTGTCATAAATAAGCCTTGGTCCTGCACTTACGTGACATGTTTCAACGTACATGTAATATGTCTTACCTTGTTTAGGTGTATCTGATGACCGTGAAGGCCTATTCGACACCATACAAAGGTCAAAGGCCCACAGCCAAAAGAGGGGATATCAGTGCATTAAAGCCATTGTTCAGTTACTAAGCAGGTATGTGCTGGTTTGTATGATGAAAAGCTAGAAAGCATACGCGGACCCAGTTATTTGGTGTACATCATGGTTGCTTTTTCTGTTTTCCTTTCAGTAGTATTAACTGATATCTCGTTGGTCCCGTCCATTGTTGTGAATGTACCAGTTGTGTAACTTGTGTTAGATGTATGCTCTGTACTCCCCTACTTCCTAGACAGTAAATTCTGCTTGCCCACAGTATATCTGTACGTGCCCCATAACTAAAACAGCGCTTTTTATTTGTTTTATTGTATTTCTGAATTGCCCACAACACTAAAACATGGTTGCATCTTGTACTCTTGAACAGCTGTGAAGTCGCTTATCGAATGATAGTATCAAACGATGATTTGAAGCATCAATGGAAGTCGGCTGTTCGTTGGTTAGGAGATGAACTGGAACGGGTAAGTCATTCCATTCATGTCGAAACGTATTTGTTTGGTCGGTGCTCTTTATTAACTGGAGGGTCCTTCCAAACCTGGTAGCAATTATATTTACGTGGCACTTGTGCATTATCTCGGTCACTATTCTACTCTGGCTCATCTCTCTGTTGGCTCCTTGTTAGTCGTACCTATTGCTTGTTTGATGCAACTTACAGACATCTTAGTATGCTTTACTGGTTACACAAAGTCGCCATTGCGTCACGCAGTGCTCTGTCACTATTTTTGTTCCCGTCTTTCGTTTATTTTAATCGACGTTCCTTTATTATAAAAAATGACTTACAAACCTTAAGGTGGTATGTGATCAATAATATTTAAAAATTGTAATTATTTTCGTTTTATTGTTCTTTTGTATAGTCGACTTCCATGTCAAAATTGGTAAATACCTCTGTCACAAGCAGTATTTCATACAAAACAGATTACATCAAACGAGAATTAAGTCCATCACTTTTCTTAGTAGATATGGAACATGAACAATCTATTTGTGGTACAAAACTTGAAAATCTCCTTGAAAATTTGCGACATTGCGCTTAAAACATACTTAAAGAGCTTTTTTCGTCTGACACTCTTCAGAGTATGAATCATCAGAAAGGAAAGTATATGTATATGGCAACCTATTTATACGAAACATGTATCAAAACTAGCCAATCATAAGCAAGAAAGGAAACAAAGAAAGACATGTTCCAGCCACTGTATGCCAAGCATCAATTCCTTCTAGAGAATAGCCAACTCGCGCTTGCAAAGAGAAAATGCCAAAAGTTGCGATTCTACCATAGGCCAACATTTACTAGAAAATTCAGAATGCGCCAAAATGTATCAGGACGAGAATTTTCGAATAATTGGCACAGCTAGATCGTCCTTTCATCTAAGTATATTGGAGTCTGTCTACATTAAAACAACAAAACCATTACTCTGTAGGCAGAAAGAGTTCGTTTTTTCACTTGGACTCTTCCAGATATGTTTTGTTTCTTCATTTTCTCTTTGTTACCTTTCTTGTTTATGATTGGCTAGTTTCGATACATGTCCAGTACATAAAAGGTTGCCATATACGTATACTTTCGTTTCTGAGGATTCATACTCCGAAGAGTGTCAGATGAGAAAAGCTTTTAAGTATGTTTTTAGTATGTCGCAAGTTTTCAAGGTGCTTTTTAAGATATGGAATAGTTGATTTTTCTACAGGTTAACCGATTTATATGCGTAATGGTTGTTGGTTTTTCAGCCAACTTTGCCAGTGAGCTAGACTTTGTCCTAAAGTAGGCGCTAAGGTTGCAATGGTCATTAATGTGTAACCATAAAGTAACACCTTTTTAGTCGTTTTATTTTTACGCCCGAGTTACTGTGATTTTGGAATCTTCATTTTTAGCGTGCCCCATCGGCATACAGTTATAATAATTGGTCTCCTCCAACAGAATCTAACGAGACATCAAATG
The DNA here is from genome assembly GCA_024741275.1 of Chironex yamaguchii. Lineage (NCBI taxonomy): Eukaryota > Metazoa > Cnidaria > Cubozoa > Chirodropida > Chirodropidae > Chironex > Chironex yamaguchii. The sequence continues at coordinate 31,671 of JANTCA010040526.1, forward strand.
GGTAGGTTTTCTGTGTTAATTTTCTGCTTTTTGGCAGTTGAGATTTAGCATTTTTATTACTTCGCAAGGAAATTGTTAGGAGCAACAAACATACAAACAAACAAACACACACACACGCACGCAATCACTCAATCACATACATACACACACACACACGCACGCACACAAACAAACAAACAAACAAATGTCATTTATAATGCATATTTGAAGTGTAGTAATGTTACGAATTCCTTCACTCGAAATGCATCGTTGTCACACTTTGGTTTTAGCTACACATAGCCATCCTCATAAAACATAGTTAGATAGTCATGTTCGTGACAAGAGGAAAGATTGGCATTCTGATTAGTATTCAAGTCGCATTGCTTGCGATTTGCTGTGGCAATAAATGACTACTTAAAAGAAATGTGAGTTTGGTATAACGAGCCACCGACATTGTTTATTGCCCGTACACATAGGTAGACAACGTTTGTGAGAACTCGACAAACGGCAATGAAGAGTACAATTGTTTGCGTTGTATATGTATAGTGATGACATACAAACCCCTAATTTGATAAGACCATCCTTTTTAAGTTGCTTTGCTTATATAGGTCGTTTATCATAGGTCTAGCCTGTCAGTAGATAACTATACACGTCATGTTGATGTTGCAGTGCATTTATTTCCACAACTTAAATTCGTGGCTTAAAAGATTTTCGATAGTATATTTCATCAAAGTTGTTTTGTGTCGTAAGTATGTACTTTACAATTTTTGATACGTTAGTTTTTGTTTACTGTCTTTAAGGTATTTCTTGGAAAGGTCACACAGTGCCCGGTTAACTTACGCCAAAGCTTGTGATTTCTTCAATGAGGTGTGTATTCTCATGAATTGTGAATAGGATATCAACTATTTATCTTTTCTTCACGCTATCTAATATTCCAGTCTTACCTGGAACAAAGGATGCTTCGGTTAGTGTAGATATGAAACTGTTGTAGTCCTGAAGACACGTCTTGCAATGATGTACATGTTGCATCAAACGTTCTCTTACTTTAATTTTGCAGTTGTAAAAGGCAGTTGGTCCAGTAATGAAGTCCCATTTTTAAAGCAATGAACGTCAAGCAACGTGCCTTTTCTCTGTATCTCTCACCCTTTTGTTTTTTAAGGGTACGTCATGAGGACGACTGGGTCTGTCTGTTAACCCAGTACGCATTCACTCATCTCTCGGCCGATTGGCTACGTGTATGACACTTATGCTCCGCGTAATTAACGCAAGGCGATTTTTTACATTAAAGACAAATTCGTGTTACGTCAAACCAAGTTACAGGACCGGTCTTGGTGTCCTGTCTATCTGGGTTCTGTTAAATCTCTCTGTTTTGCTTTGTGTCTTTTCGTGCTTGTTTGTCTGGGGCTTTTCTTCTACCCATGTGTACAAGGCAGCCACTGGTCACAACGTTGTATCATTTTCTGACCATTACAGGATTCAGAAATACAAGACGGTGACACAGAACAGCCGGAAGATACGCCGCCTGAAGAAAAAACCGTATTTTTTCCTGGCCCCATTGATCCCATAGCACAATACATGGAAATGCAATTACCTATCCAAGAATCGGATCCCTCTCACTTAATGACGGAAGAGAGGTCGCCAGCTGATGGACAGGTTCAAAAAGAGTCCTCTGATTAGACCATCTCTAGTATTGAAGTAGTTTCTGATACCGACATATTCATCGCTGCCCAGCTGCCGTGAGCTATGTCATTGGTTACTGGGAGAGTATGTTTTACGTTCAAGCGTTATGGTTCCATTTGCTCGTACTGTTGCCGGAATAATGTAGAGATTTAAGAAACTCTTTTCACCAATTGTTATTGAGATTCAAATGAAGTCGTCTTGAAGACATTTTATCGCAGATCGTGAAACGTTGCATGTTCTTGTGAGTGTTAGATCGTCATAGGAGCGCTTTGGACAAGCCTTTGCCCTTCCTTGAACGTATCAGTGGTAATGGATTCATACCCTTTCTGTGTTCTGCCCACAAGCATCGCACTTGTTTTGTGTCTATACTAGTTGTTGTTCATATTAACTGCTGCTATCTGTTTTACTGCAATGTTAATAAATCGTATGATCTTCAATGATTTAAGTGGTAAAAGGTAACACTTCATTGGAATTTCTTCGTCAAGTTTCATCTGACGTGATGTGTGCATTCCTCGCAGGCAAATTTCTGACGAGTGAGTTTGGAATGGAATTTACTACTTGCGGCATTCATCGTCTAGTTTGTGTTCGTCAGTGCATTGGAAAGTAACCCAGATCAAAACGTTTTTGTAAATTTGCTTGAGGCTCTTGCTCTTCTTATGTAGATACAAATAGCCTGATATTCATCTCGGTTTAGAGGAAACATGTTGCTGCTTAAAGACCAGCTCAACGACTTTGGTCTACAACGTTGCATTGATGAATTTGTACTGCTTAGAACTGTGACTGGCCTCTTTTATGCTGATGAAGGTGATTTAATTGTACTAACTACTGTATGTCGATTACTGTTTATTGTTAAATGAGATACTTGTATTGATAACTTGACGCTGCCATGTCACACTTAAGTCGCCTGATCTAAAATGTCAATACCACATGACATCTTATTCCTTTTACTTCTAACTATTGGCTCGACGAAGTGCCCCTGGTCTTGTTATCAGTTGTCCATTGAATTTGTAAGGGCTGGTCTCTTTAATATGTCGTTTACAAGAACCAGACAAAACCACAGGGTGCATTGGCTGTCAGTCATATCTAGTTTAACTAGAGTCGTCTCTGTAGACATTTTCTTTCCTGATCAATGGAATCTAGTTAGATGTTTCTCTTTATGTGCTGTAGTAACAACACTTGTTATTAATTGTTCTGAATGGATATTGTTACACCATGAACATTCCATCCGTGTAGAATTGGAATAAAAAAATTAAGAAATGCACTTCGTTAGGAACAGATATTGTAGTTTCTCCAGCTCCTGTCTGTTTTTGTTATGATGTAAAGTTTCAGCATTGGATAGTTGTTTAAATTTACGGTATGACGGATGGTTCAGTTCAAGAGGAGTATTGTTTGGCTTCCAGGGAGACTGAAAGACTTGTAGGCACATTAAACATGCCGCTTGTACAGCGTATACACCAATAGACAGACGCCCAATAATAGGGGTAGCCGATCGAGGTTGAATGACATATTCTCCCGGCCTTCCCTATTGACCTGTTTAGCACAGTAGCAAAGGCGTCAAATTTGCGGTTGTGAGACCGGGTTCGACGCCCCGGTTGTCATTATCATAACTTAATTTCTTTTCTTATCACAAGACCACCCTGTCGACTTCTATAAGGAATTGAGCTAGATCCCCAGCTAGTCAATATCGTGGCCTCCGAAATGTGCCTATTTTGCTGTACTGAGTTGCTCTTTTTAATAGACTGTGAACGTGAATGGAAAAAAGGTAATACTCTTCTCTATCTGAGAAGATTGTAAAAAAAAGTTAGTACTGTGCGTTCCCTGATTTTTTATGGAATTGAGAACTTAAAATGTCTTAATTTTTTGAGATAGGATAGAGATGTTTGAACAGGAAGTTGACGCTTTTCTGTATCTTTCAACTTTAAATCAATACAATAGTATCTCATACACGGATATACTGAGTTGTCACAAAAATGTTAGGATGTACAATACACTAATTATCATATGCTTTGTTAAAATTTAATTATTTTTATTCCGTCAATATCTTCAATAGCCACAGTCACCTTTTCCACCCAAAGTTTGAACGATTGTTTGCTTAAACGAACAGAAACTGAAGAAGTATTGCCAAGCTTACAGTGGTCTTTCTGTCCCTCTGTTAATGGATTTAATTTGCACAAAAAATATTTTACTGGTGATTGTAAAATTTACTTTATTAAAATTTGGCATAAAAAGGTTCCTTACATGTGCAGAAAAAGATGTTAGACTTCATGAATTCATGCGAAACTCGGCCTCGCTACTTCGATTTGACCAAAATATTATCAGGATGTACTAGC
>JANTCA010040527.1:0-19721 GCA_024741275.1 Chironex yamaguchii
ATCCATCCCTCCCTCCCTCCACCCACCCTTTCGACGACCCTGGCTGTGATCACATAGAAATTGCAATCACCACTAGTTCTAAAATGATGTTAGTCTTGGAAATTTTCGCCAGATCTTAAATAAGCAATGAAAATTTCTATACAACGTCTGCAACATGAACGTACTTTGAAAATACTCAGCTGAAAGGAACAGCAATCTTTTGTTCGTCAAAACAACGTGGCCACCAGGTTTTTGTTCATATTGTTGACCTTCACGTTCAATTGAAAAACTTACACACTGAAGATGAGGTTCTTGCGTCAGCAATGTTTCATCATGGTGTGCAAATCCTTCCAAAAGAGTGGAATAGGAAACGTTCTCCTGTTTCAAGACAAAATTAAAAGTGGTCATCATTTCAGTATACAAAATAACACAATATGAACCAATTACAGCTTATTTCCTAAATGTGGCGGTTGGGCCAAAAGCTTAGATTTGTTAGTTGATTCACTTGTATTTAAGCAGCTAGTAAAAGAAGCACAAAATTTCAACGAAACAAAACTAGTACCCCTTATCAGTCTATCCAGAGGATAAACTGCCGGGTATCTGCATGGAGTAAAATTTCACCAACCAGGAAAATTTTAGAATTTGCAAGGTTTGTAAATTTCTCGCAGAGGCTCTTCTAAAAAATGACCGATTATCAAACTTTAAGGTCATCCACTTTGATGTTGATAAAACTCTGGCAATAACCTGCATAGCGTTCGTTCAGGATCAGAATTTATTGGGATCAGGACCGCAATCGGGATTCGGTCAATCCTGGTCGGGATCGAGACTAGTACTGTACATATAAGGGGTATTTTGCAGGATGATAGTCCTCCATGAAGCAAATATTTTCACCTGACAATAAGTTCGTATATGACAGACACAATGTTCCAGCAAAGTCATGCAGTATGTAATACTTTACATCTATATGTAAGTACCCCAAGTCACTGGAAAATTGCTCAGTCCTACTCGTGAACTCACGTTCACTGCTAATTGAGCCCATTGGAGCACATAAGGACTGGCCAGTTTAGCTAATGCAGGCATTTCGACTTTTTTCACTCTCCGGTAATCCAATGGGTTACTCTAAGCACTGATCAGTGTCTCTTTCTTGTACGACGAAACAATGTTTTGTGCCATATGCTTCAAGGTCTCACCAGATGATCCAAGATCAGAACTACTCACAGCACTGTTGGCTCCCCCTATCAGCTCATCAGATAAATTAGTGAAGCCTGACAGCTTAAGAAACTTCATTGCCGACAGATCAGCTACGTCAGAAACCTTGTGTTTCCGTCTTGCTTGCTGTATCCGACGATGAACCAAATCCCCCAGTTGCACTTGGGTTTCTCGAGTGGCTTCAGAATCCTGGAAGACTTAATTTTTGATGGACAGATCCAGATGAGTAGCAACTGAATACTTCGGTGCTATTTCAATTGACTCGAATTTTGGGTTGTGGATGATCACATACCTGCTTGCAAAATAGTTTTCGAGCATCAATGTCATTTTCTCTTGAGTCGTGATGGTCCCTCGATGCTTAAGGCTATCCAAAGTCCTAGACAGTTTAAATAAAGCGAGTATCACATCTCTGATATAAGAATTTTCCTTTTCAGCTAAAATGGCACTTGTAGCAAATGGTTTAAGTCAAATGACTATTTGTTCCATCAGCTTCCAATCGTTATCAATAACGTTTTGATCAGGTTCCAGATTCATCTCCGATGACGTCAGCAAAATGACGATGGCTCGCCCTTTACAAAAGCATGTTTCGTTAGAACCAACAATCCTTGATAAAAGTCAGCTGAAATTTTGCTGTGGTTGATTTATCAAAGTAAGTGTCAAAATTTCAAACTAGAGTAGTCACGTCCACAACTGCATGCTAAGCTAGCATTAACGGCAAGTTGTAACCTATGACAGAAACAGAGTGAGCCAGCCAGATGAGCCAATTCCAGAACAAAAATGTTAGGGGTCATAACCGTGCAAAAATATGTTTCCTTCACAAGATCAAACTTTGGACTAGCTGCTTCCACAAAGGCACGGAATCGATGAATATTGACCATCGTGAAAAGGAGCATGACATCATCCGGCCATTCAGGTAGCAAATACAGAAGCTCCTTTTGTTTCGCCTGAGCGGATTTGTAATGGTTGATATGGACAAAATACTCTGAAATTTTCAACTGAGTTGATGATGTAGAAGAATAAGAAGCCCTGCCACTAATGATTCCCTCGGGAGTTCGACGAACGAAAACTGATTGATTATCATTTTTTCTTGACAACTGAGGTTAAGAAATGCCTATACCTCTTCCTTATCTGCCAAATGAGGTACCTTCTGACGTACCTTGGTCGATTTCAACGTTTCAATTTTAATTTCCTCCGAACAATTTCCTGTTAGGCATCTAGCGGTCTCTGGATTAGCTGTGATAGTAAAAAACAACCAAACAGCAAAAGTCTTTGAAACCATTGTGACAAAAGCCAGCTTCATATACTAACAGGCCTAAGTCAGCCCCTACTTTTGCTACTTGTAAGCAGTAATGCAAACAACCACGTAAAGCGTCATCAAACTAAACAAACTATTGTGCAAAAAGAAATATCACAAAGTGAGCACTCTATAATAATTGCACAGTTGCATAAGGTGTGCATTGCACAATATTATATTTTATCTGGCTGATTTCTATGTCTCAACAGATTCAAACTAAACATAGCCATTATGCAGAAGTGGCACCAAACACCTGAAGATGCGCTTATCTTTTGCTGAATCTCAACATGAAATGGTGCATTTGTTTTCGCCAGATGACTGTAAGCAAATAAGAAGTGAATCATGGATGCTGAGTGCCGCTCAGTGCCTGCTGATACAACTTCTGATGGATCTAACAAAGAGACAACATTTGTGTCTGTACGATTTGACACAATCAGGAAGACCAAAGGAAAGGACTCGCAGAAAGACTATCTTGACGCATATGAGACACATACTACTTAAAAGCTTTTTTGTTCTAACACTCTTCAGAGTATGAATCGTCAGAAAGGAAAGTATATGTATATGGCAAACATTTTTATACGGAATATGTATCAAAACTAGCCAATTGTAAGCCAGAAAGGAAAAAACAAAGGAAAAATGAAGAAACAAAGCATTATTGGAAGAGTCCAAGTGAAAAAAACGAATTCTTTCTGCCTACAGAGTACTGGTTTTCTTATTTTAATGTAGACAGACTCCAATACACTTAGATGAAAGGACGGTATAGCTGTGCCAATAATCCGAAAATTCTTTCCTTATACATTTTGGCGCATTCTGAATTTTCTAGTTAATGTTGGCCTACGGCATAATCTTGAAGAGTGTCAGACAAAAAAAGCTTTTAGGTATGTTTTCAGCGCAATGTCGCAGATTTTCATGGCGATTTTCAAGTTTTGTACCACAAAAAGATTGCCCGAATGCCCTGTCCATTCAAACATATGATTGCACTTTGTGAATACTTCGTAGAACCAAGGGCACCCAACAAAGCTTTCAGTATATGCTCAAGAGTTTTGTGCCCCAGTAGTAGTAAATTAGCACAATAGAAGAATAATATTCTGCAATCTGTCTGAAAACAATGCAGCTACAAATTCAGCCCAAGAAAAAGCACAACATTGGCCACAGGGCTCCAACCATACATGTGTTTCTTTTAAATACATTGATTATAGCCTCGGGCATGTTCCAGTAGTGTTCTTTACAATTACTAAGATTTAGTAGTTATGATTATTCAGCAATTCGGCATTATTAGTCGGCAAATAAATAGCAAGTTCTAAGTTCTCGGAGGTTCTAGCTAATACGACTGTGACTTGCCAAATATCCCAACACATGCCAAGAAGATCAGTACTATAAAAGTCCTCGCTAAGGACATAGATCTAACTCATATAATAAGTACTACTGTAGACAGGGGGCCATATTAACATCAATACATACAGGACTAGAAGACTTCTCTGACTTTTTTCATTATAGCTAAAAGAGGGACAGGGCCCTAGGATAGGCAACACAGGACACAGAAATACACTGAAGATTCAAAATGCAAAAAAAACTAGATAGCTTTTTGAACTAAGACTCCTAATGCTTCATAGAGACTTGTGTGTATCTCTGAGATCATTTGTGAAATTGTAAATGACACAGAATCGGGCTTAAAAGTTATAGCAAGGAGGAAGCTTAATATAATTACTGTATATAGTTACAATGAAGACATAAATCCTAACAAATCAACCCTAAGAAGAGAAACTGAATATCTGAGAAGCATTGAACTTAACTAATGTGATAAAAGCAAACTTTAAGAAATGCGACAGGAAACAAATGAGATGTACAATATTTGAATGTTCTTTATTAATAGGTCACTTTCTTTCCACTTTTTCTATGGTAGAACTGCCTTTTATCTTAGGTTCTTTCTGACCCACTAACCTGTTTTCCTTTATTTTTTTCTTAAAGAATGTTGTTAGTGATAGAAACCCTTACAACAGAACATTCAGTGTGTACTGAGAAGCCAAAGTTGTAAGCAAACAGACTGCGACTACCACCATAGAGAGTATTGAGCAAGGTCTGTTGAGCGGATATCAGTCTCACCGGAGTCGGTCCAGCGGACTTCCGATAACACAGCAAGGCCAATATTATGGCTGATCAATTCGTCGACTAGTAATTCATAGAAAGTAACTATGATGTTCATGCCTTGTCTCCTCCAGAATGCAAAAATGAGCTCGATATCTTAACTTTAGAGTTGGAGATATTCTCCAAAAAGGAAGCAAGGAAACCTCTAATTGTTGTTCAAGAGGTAGGTATAATTCACTAGTATTTAAAGCATGTTGCCTTTTTGCTGACTCGTTTACTTTCTCTTCCAAAGGATGAAATAGAATTTTGGGCAAACTTAAAAATGTCAAGAATTATCTTCTCTCTGGATACACTTAACCTTGAAGCAGTTGTTGTTATATACCGGATAAACGCCATGAGGTAACACAGCACTAGTCCAGGTCAATGGATAGCCAACACACAACAAATAAGTATGTTCCTTGTTCTTCAAATCACCAACTGATTATACATCAAAACGCAGGGATTTTTAGACTAGACTAATTACATATTACACGAAAATACAACATGCAGATTATACCTAGATAAGGAATTTGTACTTTGTGGAAGTTTCCAGAAAGCTGAGTCAGTATATTACAGTCTCAGATGCCAGTACACCACTCCTAATAACCAACAAGTGAAAAGCTTAGAATCAAAGAGAAAAAGACCCCACTCTACATCCTAGCAATAAAAACAACTAGAAAATACAAATTCAAAATTAGAATCCAAATACCTTAAGACAAACAAACTTTCCTTGCACTGACTGCAGCAGTTCTTGTCCTGCTTGATTGACACATTGTGTCACAGTCTCTGCAGACATGTGCTTCTGTTGTAAGCCAAAATATCTTGTCTGGGAATTTACATCTAATAAAGTTGGCCGAAACAATGTTGGCTGTTCTGTGACGACTACAAAAAGAACAGAAATTGCAAGCTATTGTATACTTCAGGGTGTACAAATACTTTTGATTAACAATTTCTGTGACTTCTTTCAGTTTTTAATTGAGAACAGAAGTCTTTGATTGTGTAATTAGTCTGTGGTATCCTGTAAACAATATTTCTCCAGACTTAGAAGCAGAGGATTTTTTGCATCCAAACGTATCTCATGAGACAAGCTTACAACATAATAAAAATAACACAACAAAAGTAAATTACTACATAAGCAAGGAATTGGTACTCTCATTTTTTTATTACAGCATCAGACTTTACAGCAAGTTCATACGGCATTTCTAGAAAAAGCATATCAAAACAAGTAACCACATACACCGATCCACAACCCAGCTAGGCCTACAACTCAGAATACAATAAGTTATAGAAGAAAAAACACAAATTTGGCATAAAGATAAGACATAATACCAATCAACAAACAGTTAAAGTGGAACAGATGCCAAAGAAACCACATTTATCAACACAATTTCCACAGCAAAGGTAAAAAGGCAGTTCTTCATAGATTGGTATGAAATATTCAGATAGACATTTATTCTTTCCGACAGTTAAAAGTAAAATTTTTTTTTCATTTTTACGTCAGTTTTTTCCTTTTTTAATTTAAGGTTCTGACAGTGCCTCACCATGTGAGGTCTTCAGTTTTGGCACGAGACCTTTAAGGTCGGATGCCCTTCCTGTCACCACCGATAGCTGGGTTTGAACCCCGACTTCCGGACTGAAAGCCAACACCACTAACCACTCTGCTACGACAGTTAAAAGTAAATGCTAACAAAATATTCATTATAAAAAACAAAACTTGACGCATCATTTTCATAACTAATATTGTTGTAAAAACACCGAAAAGATATAACACATAACACTCCTGTACATAATGTCTTACAAAACTCTCTTTGACATTCATCTGTCCTTCTGATAAAGGGAAAACGTGATAGAAGACACTTCTAGTTCACTTCTTAATAGAAATGATGAAACGGCTTGCTAAAACAGCTGTATATTGTTCCTGGAAAGATGAAGCCATTGACAAAACACGTTGTGAGTGAGAGCCTTGTACAGAGCACCAAAACAAACCATCAAACGTACTTGTAAATCCTTAGATATTACAAAAAAAAAACTTTGAACCAATTACATTTAGACAATGAAATCAATGTTATGAGCTTCAATTTGCTTGTGATGATGAATATATATTCCAAGTACCCATGTATCCACTTCACATCTTCAGTTTCAAACCTTGGATTGGCTTGAAGAGAAAATTGCCCACTTCAGACATCCAACACATTGGTAACTGACAGTGCAGCTGCATATATTTGTTGGAGGATATCTAAACTTGGTGCAGATATTCAAGCAAACCTTTGAAAAATTGCCATAACCACTAAAAAAGTTAGGAACTTTGTATGCAATGTCAGCTAACACCAGCTCCCTACAAATATTCTCCAAAGCGAACTGTTGAATTCACTTCAAATGGCATCAATAGTTGATGCTCTGTTACTATCACCTGCTAATCGTGTTCAAAGGGCGCTCATCACATTACGAAGTCGAGAGCAGCAATGGCAATGTAACATGATAGTTCCCAGTGGGGGATGCTCTCTAGATCTTGCACTGTCAATCCAGGGAGATAAACAGCCATGGTGGGTTCCAGCAGTTGTAAAAAAGTCTGGTAGTCACAGCTTCATTGTCAATGCTGCAACTGAGAGACCAATATAGATTAGGCACTGGAAAAACTGCAGCAATGTTATATTTCCAAAGCTACCATCTGTGAACAAATGCATGACAAGGGCTCAAGTCCCTATGCCCAGACTAAGTCTTATGTCTAAGCATAAGGTGAAAATTTGCTATTCATGACTCGAGACTAATTTAACTTTTTGCCCTAGTCTGTGACTACCTTTATGCCTAGGGTCTACCAAGACTACCAGTTCTGTTCTTAGACTTAAAAACGGTCTATCATATATTTTGGGTAGAACAAACCCCTTAGATATGTATGATGATGTTGAACAGTATTCAAGTTTAGGTTTAATATTTCTCAACTTGTTGGTTATGGTAAACAGAGCACTGAATTTCCTGTTCATTGAGGATCTTTATCAGCACGCTTACAAATCTTGGTTGCCCTTTGTTATTATGCAACTGGTTGCTTGCAGAGTTACGTTGCAGACACAGTGGGAGTAAGTCAACCCACAGCAAGCAGGGCTATCAGTGGTGTAACAGATGCAATTCTTCAATTGATGCCACAGTGGATTCATCAACCAACATAGCAAGAGTTAGATGCTCAAAATGCAAAATTTTATGCATTTGCAGGATTTCCAACTGTCATGGGGTGCATTGATGGTACTCATGTCAAGATACAAGCACCTGCTACAAACGAGCATGAGTATGTTGATCAAAAAAATTACCACTCAATTAACGTACAGGTAAGCATGCATTCCTCACACCTTGGAGAATTCTTGGATTTACTACTTACATTAACCCTGATGTATGCATTATAGTTGTATTCATTCATATTCCTTACCAAGCATCTAATGATACTACTCTATGGTATAAATTTTGCTTCGTACTATTTTACACAAAGTAAAGGAATAAAGTTATTGATTTCATTATAAAATAAAGCCAAGTTTTGTCCTTGCATAGAAGAATAACAAAATAATGAAATCGGTACATACACTGCAGTAAGATTTAGGGCTGTAACTGCGGTCAGTTGCCCCCTTGCCATGCTGAAACAGGCCAGGCACCCCTTCTAGTATACTTTGTATCCCATTAACTCGAGGCCTCCAGCCATGGACACATTGTAGTATTAACATAATTGTTGTGATACTCTTCTTGGTCATGAATAAAGGACCTTCTGTAAGGAGTTAGGGTGGAAAGGATTGTATACACCGTGCCTCCCTTCTGGATTTGTCCTTGAATGGACATCTACCAGGACCGTGCTTAGCACAACGACAAAAACATTCTATTCAATCAGTCTGACTCAAACTGGCATTTTGATTTTGCATATGCAGGTAGGTTGTTGTCATACAATTTACATTATCATTGGCTGGTTGGTTTGACTGATACCTCTGAATTTCTGATGCATGGGCTATAGCAGACTCCATAGACAGCAATCTGAATTGCTTTCATCAAAGCGAGTTTCTCCTCACTTAAAAGTTTTTGCTGAATCTGATCATGCCAAACTCCACAAACAAGACAGTCACGAAGCATATCATCTAATATAGCCCCATATTCACAATAAGATGCCTGAGCTCTGACATGTACATAGAAATGGATTCTCCAGGCTGTCTATGTTTTCAATTGAACTTGAATCTCTCTGCAATAGGATTGGGTATTAGCCATTGATGCTTCTCCATCAGTTTACCTAAGTCTTAATAGGTTTTTTCCCCTGGTTTTTGAGGATGGGTAATACCCTTAAACAGTTTATAACAAGAGGCTCCACATGAGCTGAGCAGAATTGCCCTCTTCGTGTCAGCCTCAGTATTACCATTTGCTACAAAGAAAAAATCTTACATTTCTGTGTAGCTGTTCCAATCTTCCTTTGAAACTGACAACTGGCTAAAGGTAGCCATTATCCTCGTTGCCAATGATATAAACCGAGAATACACATAAAGAACATACAAAATGTCAGGCCAAGATGCCATTTTATTTACTACTGAAAAACGATAAAGCACTGAAACGATCGCGTGCCAAAAACAACATTAAACAACATCAGCAAAAAATACGGCAGCGTCAAAACGACAGCTGCAATCTATACAAGATATAACAGCATTCATCCCAAAAAGTCTTAATTCTCCTCATCACGGTCATAGTTTCTTTTTGCTTTTGCTGTTTTATTCCTTGTGGCAGGTTCCTGGTCTGTTGGAGCCATTGCAAACACTTCCTGTCTGGTGAAATTGGTTTCTTCACATTCTCTCTGGTCTTCATCAACAGATATTGTATAAAGTTCGAAAAACAAACAAAACATTGTATGCGTGACAATACATATATAGCTTCCTGATACATTTGACAATTTCAGCATTCCTGCTTAATTTGACGCAAAGATTGAATCACTGTAACACTATAATATTAAGTGAATTAGGGTAATGAAGCAGACTAACCTGGAAGAAGTATTGAGGTAAACATAGATTTGAAATAGTAAATCAGTATTTCTGTATGCTATGTTTCATTACTAGTGCTGTTTTACATTTTTATGACAAATGTCTAAAACCTGTGCACTAAATGGCGCATAGCAGCAGCTAGAAATGACACTACAGAGTTCGGTGTACAAGTTAAAGAATAATGGTATCATATATTACCAGAAAGAATACCTCGAGAGAAAATATTTACCTTCACATTGCTCCAACAATTTTTCAAGGCTTAAAGACACCACCACCACCTAAGGCACGAGAGCAGGACATTGTGCATCCGCTGTAGCCTGTCCCCGCATGATTCGCCGCCACTGCATCCGGTCAGCTGCCAGGTCCGAGATGATGTTGGCATAGTTGTCCTCCCAGATTGAGGTGGTATAGCCCTTCTTCAGGTCCTTCAGATCTTTGGCGACTAGGGTATCCCATGTGCACCGGGCTTTGTTAGGGACACAGGCCCATCCTTCGGGCTTCTCCCAGTTTCTCCAGATTGAATAACATAACCGAGTATGGTCCATTCGAGCGACATGGCCCAGCCAACACAAATGGTGTTTTTGTATGGCGGCTTCTACCGTGGGTTGATTGCAGCAGCATTCTCTGATGACAGCATTAGAGAGCCACTGCATCAGGCTCACACCAAGGATGCACCGCAGGGATGACATTTGGAAGGTTTCCAGCTTGCATATCTCCGTAACCGTGAGGGCCCACGTCTCAGCAGCGTACAGCAAAACTGACAGAACAGAAGCATTGTAGATCTTCATTTTGAGATCGATGGATAAGTCCTTTCTCACAAAAACATGCTTTCTCAATTCCCCAAAAGTGCACACATCTTTTCCTATCCGTGCGTCAATGTCGTCGGAAGCGGACACACGTTTGCTGGAGCTCACGATCCGAGGTAGGTGAACGAGTCCCTAACTTCAGTAGGTTCTTGGCTGACAGTGAGATTAGGTGCGTCGGGAAGATGGAACTAAATGACTTTCGTCTTTGACGGTTTAATGCGCAGGCCCAATTTTGCAGCATTCCCTGCTATCCAATCCAACAGCGACTGGCATGACTGAGCATCCAGTTGAAGGATCGCTATGTCATCCTCATAATCAAGGTCCGCTATTCGATCCACGTTGCTGCAGACAACTCCATCTGGATCTATCACCGATTTCCATAAAATCCAGTCCAAGACAAGGTTGAAAAGCATAGGAGACAAAACGCAGCCTTGCCGGATGCCTGTTGTGATAGGAAAATGGTGCGACAGGCCAGAGTTGCAACGCATGCACGAGGACGCTCCTTGGTACATATCCCTCAATATATCCGTGAAGATGGTTGGGATGCCGCATTTCTTGAGCACATTCCACATCGAAGAGCGATCGACGCTGTCAAATGCAGCAGCGAAATCAATGAAGCAAATTACCGTGGCTTGCCCATGGCATAGGCGACGCTCTATGCAGCGCCTAAGAGTGTAGATCTGATCAACACAGCCTCGCCCAGGTCGAAAGCCTGCCTGCTGATCATACAGATTTCGTTCATAGAGCGCGAGGAGTTATTTTGGCCAATTTTTAGTCATATATAAACATCAAATTCAAATTATCTAAAACAAGCGAGTACAATGTTAAAAATTGGTGCAAATGTGATCCTGTCCTTCCTCTGCACAAAATGGCAAAACTATGGGTGGTACTAATTGGGCCATTTAGGGGGGTGGGGGGATCGTTTTGACCTTGTGTAAAATCAAGGGTAAAAATACGATAAAGGAATGTGGTGTATTACCATAATTTCCTTAACAATTAGGATCTTTTTGATGCCATTTTTGAACTCTATAGGTATATTTCAAAATCTTTTTGTGCCAATTTTCAGTACTGTAGCATAAATTAAATGCATATTAGTATGCAATTGTAGATTGAGAAAAAACAATGAATAATCTGTCCCAAAAATTGGTCTAAATTTTAACAGGTCAAAAATAAGGAAATATTCCAAATATATTTGGCAGAGAACTCATAAATGACTAAATGACAAATTTCAATCAAATCTGAGACATTCAAATATGATTTAAAAAGTAACATTTTTGTGTTGATTTCATATGAATGATCCATTATACACCTGTTGTAACTTGGACTTTGAATTTCAAGCAATCAAAAAAACATACAGGATCTGTCCAATCATGCTTACAACAACAACATCAAATATTGCTAAACCAACATGGTGGCTACAATATCTTCTCCCCACTTTAAATGAACAAACAAATTAACTTGGCCTAAAATTGTTCAAATCTGTACTTTTAAGTTGAATGTTGTTTTTTTAAACTTCGCTTCAAACCTGAAATAAAAATGAACATAGTGTACTGTAATCATTTCAATATATATATGAATATTTTTGCTAGTTTATACTACATAATCGTTCAAATATTATGTAACTTTCTTTTTGCACACAGGATAACATTGCCTTTCCTCCATCTCAGCAGTTTTGTCTTCTTTTCCGTCACAAATACCATTTTCATTTGGAGCAACATTTTCCAGCCCAAGATCAGAATTTTCAACTAACTCATTTCAGCCTGTGGCATCATTGGCATCAAAACTTGCAACATTAGCAAAATCCTCTGGCACAGTATCAAAATTGGCTTGTCCATAATCAGCCTTTGGAATTTTTATCAACTGATCAATACGTCTTTTAACCATCAACAACAGCAAAATAGTATCTGTTTCCCAGTCTTTCCAGAACTGCTCCAGGTTCCCGCTTGTTGAAACCCATAAAACTTTGCACAAGTACAGCATCATTCACATCTAAACATCTGTTCCACTGGGGCCCTTTTGTTGCACATTCATCTGTTTCTTTGCACATCTGATTCCACAGAAGGAACAAGCAGATCATAATGAGTGCACAGTCTCCTTCCGATAAGCAGAACAGAAGGTCCTGTAGCTGCATGCGGTGTTGCACAATACACAAGCAAGTACCGGGCAATGGTAGCATCCAAATCATTTTTCCTTATTTGGGCTTGTTTAACAGCATTTTTCAAAATCCGAACTACACTCAGCTTGGGTTTGTATATAGCAGAAGTACGGTGCAAAATACCATTAATCCTGCAAAATGCTTCAAATTCCTGGGACACAAATTGCACACCATTGTCAGAAATCAAAATTTCACACAAGCCATGCCTGCTAAAAATGTCTCGAAGTGCTGAAATTGTGGCAGCAGATGTAGCACTTTTAATTTTCAATTTCTGGGTATTTGCTGTAAGAACAGACCATGACTTACGAAAAACCATTTACAGGTCCTGCATAATTCACATGCACTCGTGACCTTGGCCTTGAAGGGTAAGTCCAGGGGTGGACTTGAGCTGAAGGTGGTGATGATTTCATAGCTTGACATACTGTAGAGCTGGCCACTTTCTGTTCAATTTGAGAGTCCATTGTGGCCACGACACAGAAGACCTCGCAATTGCATTCATACGAGTCATGCCTGGGTGTGTTTTATGTAAGTCATCCAAAATTTTACTCTATAAAGCAGGAGGTACAACAACTCTCATTCCCCATAACAAACAGCCCTTTTTTCACAGTAAGCTCATTTTGCTTCTCCTTGTAAGCATGTAGAGCTGGCTCTGAGCATGACTGAGGCCATTCGTTAACCACATAAGAATACAAATGAGACAACACTGGGTCAACTCAAGTTGCTTTTGTAATATCCTCACTGTTAGTTATCGAATTCACATCCGTATCCAGGAAATAGCATTCTACGTTTGAACTCTTCGGAATCCAGTTGTCTGGCAATGGCAATCTGGACATGC
The DNA here is from genome assembly GCA_024741275.1 of Chironex yamaguchii. Classification (NCBI taxonomy): domain Eukaryota; kingdom Metazoa; phylum Cnidaria; class Cubozoa; order Chirodropida; family Chirodropidae; genus Chironex; species Chironex yamaguchii. Next base: position 13,397 of record JANTCA010040527.1, read on the forward strand.
AGTCAGCATCCAAAAGCTCTGAAGTTTTGCGGTATTGCAGTTTATATTTGTAGCCAGACAACACAAGTGACCATCTTATTAGGCGGGCAGCTGTATGCATCGGAACAGGCCTGTAAGGTGCAAACAATGAAAGCAAAGGTCGATGATAGTAAAAGAATGTCCAGCTAGGAACTGATGAAATTGTTTAAGGCCAAAAATAATTGCAAAAGCCTCCTTCTCAATTTGGCTGTAATTCTATTGAGCCTTAGAAAGTGTACATGAGGCAAAGGCTACAGGACGGTAAAATCCATCAACATAATGTCCTAGTACACAACCTGCACCAGTTTGACTTGCATCACATGATAAAAACAATTCCTTGTCAGGATCAAAATGCATCAAAGTTTGAGAATTCAATAACAGTTTCTTTGAAGCAAAAAAAGCATCATTTTCCAATTTTGCCCATCGCCAAAGAATATTAGCTTGCAGTAACTTGTTCAAAGGTGCAAGAACAGTAGAATGATTTGGTAGAAAGCATGAGTAAAACATGAGTAAACCAAGATAAGCTTTCAATGATGTAACATCTGTGGGTGAAGGTGCATCAGAAATTGTCCTGCATTTCGTGTGAATAGAGTGTGAGCTGGTTGCATCAATAAAATGGCCTAGAAACTTGATGGAAGGCTGAAGAAATTTGCACTTCTTATTCAATTTAAAGCCAGCTGCCTGAAGCACTTTTCACAAGGTATCCAGATGATCCTGCTCATCAATTCCACCACAGCAAATGTCATCAAGCAGGCATATAACCTTAGGAATCCCAGCAAGCACACTGTTCATAATTTGCTGAAAAATGGCTGGCCCTGAGTGTATGCCATTTGGTAATCTCTTGAAAACAAAGAGTCCCAACTGAGTGTTGATAGTAAGGTACTTCTGAGAGCCTTTTGCAATTGGACAATTGTAATATGCTTGCCGGATGTCGACACAACTGAACACAGTACATTCTTGAAAGGCTGTTTGCAAATCATCAATTCTGGGCAGTGCACAAGTGTTGTATGTAAGTGAAAAGTCCCCACAAAAGCACACCTGTTCACTGTCCTTTTTGGCAATAGCAACTATAGGAGCTGCAGACCAAGCGGTAGCAGCTCTTTCAATCACACCATCCCTTTCCATTTCACATAATTCTTTCTCCACTTTTGCTTGTAATGCATATGCCACAGGCCTGGCTTTAAAAAATGGCAGCTTTTTATTTACGGACAGCTCAATGTGTTCACCAGTGAACAGCTCCCCAAACTAGTAACAAGGAATGGCAAAGTATATGTAGCATTTTTGTACACAACACTCACATTCAGAACTCCAAGTGGTTTAATTTTTTCCTTAGTGTCTGTTTGCAGAACCACATTTGTTGATTGCAATGATAAATGACAAAAATGTTCGTTGTAGTACTGCACAGGTAGAACAGACTTTTCGCAACAAGTATCAAGCCAAAATTTAACATTTTTACCTTCAACCTGCACAGTTACCTCAATACCATGATTACCTGAGCAGTCAAGGTTGACATTATGCACTTCGTCTGACCCTTCAGCTTGGCACAAAGAAAACAGGTCATTAGGAAATTCCTCATTTTGCATAAAATCATTGCGGACTTGACTTTCATTTACTGCATGTACAGTGACTTGTACACCCTGTGCTTGACAAACAGAAGCAATGCATCCCTTTCAGGGACACTTATGGCAGATGGCATCATGAAATCAGCATTCAGCACGACTGTGATTTGTTTTACCACAGGGGCAAAAAACGTAGGTTTACCAGCAGAATGTGTCTGAGATGCTTTCTTTCCAGCATATTCACAGACTCTCCAGATGGAGTCAAGGAACTTTCTTTGTGAGTTGCTTCATCAGCCAAAGCATGCTTTAAAGTGTCATGAAATTTAGTATCCTTGTTTAACAACTTCCGGCGAGTGTCCACTGAATGAATTCCAGACACAATTTGATCTCGCAAGGCACGATCCAAATTATCACCAAAGTTGCATGTGGATGCCATCCTTCTCAAACGAACACTGTAATTTGAAATAGTTTCTCCTGGATTTTGCACACACTGATGAAAATGGTAAGTTTCAGCCACTTCTAGATGTTTTGGTGTCCTTCAAGTAATTCACAAAGTTGATTGAAAGTTTTATCAGATGGCTTAGCGGGAGAGTACAAATCCCGTAGCACTGCATACGTAGCATGTCCAATCATGGAAATAAAGACAGCAGCTTTCTTCTTGTTGGCAGCGCATTTAGTATTGGCATCAGCCGTTACCGTGACTTGACCAATGTATTCATCCAGACGTTCCTTGTAGGACGTAAAAGTTTCTGTGTTTGAATCGAAATTATCAAATCTTGGCACTGATCCAACCCTCGTCACCAACTGTTGTAACTTGACCTCGAATTTCAAGCAATCAAAAAAACGTACAGGATCTCTCCGATCATGCTTACAACAACATCAAATATTGCTAAACCAACATGGCAGCTACAACATCACCTTTCTGAACACATGTGGTCTGACCTGGTCATGGATTTAAACCAACAGCATTCCTCACACACAGAGTCCACACTCCACCACTATGATATGGCTGCAGTTTCAATGTTACCTAGTGTATAATCTCATAACTTATCCTTACTCAAGAGTGGTGCAAAAGTGGAGCTGGGGGCTTCAGCCCCTCTTTTTGCAAACAAAAAGGTTTTCAACAAAATAGATAATATTGAAGAAAAATTAGAAAATAAAAGTAGGAATATTAAATCCCATTTCTGGCAGAAAATAGTTAGCTTTTAAAAGACAAGTTCTCCTTAGAAAAGTTTTTGATATGCCCAGTCTAGTGTGCCCATTCCACTGCTTCCTTGTAGAATTATGTATACACTGAGATTGATTTCAGTAAAACTTGCAACAACAACTGCCGAAAGTTCACTTTTATGGCAAGAGTTACAATATGGCTACAATCAACCATGGCAGCTTTGGCAATATTACACGTCCAGTAATAATTCGTCTGCTGAACTTAACTGAAATTGTACATAAATCGAATTCCAGACTTTGTTTATGTGGTAAAACATTATAGTTTATACACTTTTCAGTGGTAGATTTAGGGGGTGCTAAAGGTGCCAGAGCACCACTAAAATTTTCAAAAACAGGATTTAATGCAGATATAAAATATTCTGTTTTTTCACAATCTGGATTCACTTTGTCTGCCTAATATTCAATGCCAAACGAATTTGAAGTTGCTTCACTTCTACTCCTTGACATCTGATAATCTTTTATACTGAATCTCCATGCTCACTTCTGGTCATTGACATCTGGCTAATCCATGAACCAAATTGAATGCTTCTAAGTAAACCCAAACATTCAAGCACCCCAAGTTTTAACCATTTCATAACTAACCTTAACCAATCAGTGATGGGGCTTGAGCACCCATGAATGGAAAGTAGCCAATCACCTTTCAATTTTGTGGGTGCTTGCTTTTGGCAGGAGCTCCCCCTATTGGCAAGTGTGTTGCATTTGCTCTGTTAGCTACATCAGTTAACTTGAACAATAGGCTGTCTGTTAAGTTGAAAGATGTATTTCCAATTCATGACTTGCTATTACCGCAGATACTTGCAGTATAACATCTTACCTACCTGAGCAAAGTTTAGAAGCAAATCTTGGTTCGAGCTCAAATTTTGCTTGACTTAATTCATAAAATGGCTTTGAAATCAGTTCATCTAATCTCAGGAAAGAGGTTTTTGAGCCTCCAGAGAAGTTTACTTTGCTTAAAGCTGGCAGTTAATATTTGGCAAGTACATGGGTTATTTCTTGCCCATATTCAGATTTTGTTTTGCTTAATAAGAAGCTGAAAACTATTTCTCTAATTTCCAGTTAAATCTTCCACCCCAAAAAATTTACAAGCATAACTTTAACAGGAATTTTATCGATCAGAAACAGGCTGATCCCGAGATATTTATGGGCAATTTATTTTGTTAGCATAATGTGACCCAAACATCACCAGGTTTGCTTCATTATGATGCTTATCATGTGTTTTTTAGTTTTGTTCATTGTAAATGACAAGTTAAACAAAGATATGTTTTGTGTGTTTAACTGAGCAATTGTCCATCTGTCTGATTTGTTCATAAGTCACCTTCGTTTGAGTGGTAAGAGGGGTGATTCATGATGTGGTTGTGGTAGATGTTATTGATATATAAAGGTATTAACAGTCCTAAATACTCATCAGATAAGTCATCTGATTCATAATTTGATGAGGGCACTTATCTATTTCATTGGGTTTTTCTCCAAAATTTGGCTTTGTTTCTAGTAGAACTAGGTGGAATTGTGTGAAGATTCAAAAGTGAGTACCTTGTCTGGCTTTGGTACAATCCACCATGCAACAATTTACAACCATAATTGTAACAACCTTAGCTGCTTACTCCTTTGTTTTTGGTGCCTGCTAAAAATTATACCTGTACCAGAAATGTTCATACCCTACAAGTTCTGGAAATCAGTGTTCCATAACATTGTCCTTTATTCTTTCTAGGGTTGCCTATCCGGCTCCTATTCCATAATATTTGCATAAACCAATATACAACTTTATGCAAACTAATAGCAAGAGATTTACATGCAAATGACCAAATGAATATCATGGTAAATGATCATCTTTTCGCAGAATTTGATTTGAAATAAAAAAATAAGTAGGATGCCTCATATAACATATGTATATCAACAATGTTTCAATATTATCAAAGACTTCAGCACCCCACAAAATTTAAGCTGAATACGTCTCTGCATTTTTAAATAGTTATGATGCAAAATTCTCTTAAGGCTTCTTTACATATTCTAGGTGGAAAACTTGTGCTTTAGTTGCTCTCCCAAATTTGTTTGTACCGACCCTAACGATTATCCCTAACTGCGAAATTTTGAGATCCAAGCAGGAGGGGGGAGGAAAGCAAGGGTTAAGGTATATTTAAACTATGACTGCGAACGTTTCCTCAGGCTTTTGATTTTGGTGCCAAAACGGGACCGCGTTATATCCAATTCGTGTTCACAGCTCTTTCTATCAAATTGGTTTGTTTACTGTTGCAGCTGCGAACTTTTTGCCGTACAAACCTCGTATGTACCTCTCGAAGCTTAAGGTTGTCAATATGCGAGAAGCCTCGAGTTGACTCACTAGCTTTTATATACTTCATTGTTCGCGCCGCCCTCGATTCTCCGACTTGAACAAAGGCGAAAGGGCCATGAAATCCTCACTCATTTCAGTTTTGAAAGTTTTGCAAAAGCGAGTCTTGAAATCCCACCACTTCGGTATTGACTTAGCATCAGCTGAAGACATTCGTCTAATACTATCAATATGATTGAATGAAGTATTAACTCCACAATCACCTTGCTGGAGAGTGCTAGGGAAGCAAATAACGGTTTCAAATTCCAGCCTCGACGTGGGAGACTAAGCAACCTGAAGTCAATAGGCTACACTGCAACCAATCTTCATCAATTGGTAAACTTACCTGTACGCTGTGTCTGCATTTCTAGATTGGAAGCACGTTCCTCTTGAAATTGGGAATAGTTTAAAGACATAAGTCCCACACACAGAAGAATGTCAAAAACACGGTAGTTTAAAATCGTGGGCAATAGCTGCTTTCAGTTGCTGGTAAAATGCATTTCATCAATTTCTAAGAAATCATTTTGATCCTCTGAACTGGGGGTAACGTGACCAAGGCTGGTTGCTCTAAACCAATCAGAAATAGTTCTTACTTGACCAACGCTGAGCGGCTTAAAAACAGTCTATTCGAAACATAGACGCTGGAAGGCACAGACATAAATATTTATAACAGCTCCCCGCCCGAAGGGCTAGATGTTGGACTCGTTTTGAGAACATTAGACTTTCATGAAGCCAATTGGCGGCCACTTTAAAAAGCGCGTGGCAACCCTGGTCAATCAATACTACAATTCGCGTTAAATCTTAATTTCGCAACTAGAAGCACTCTGAGAGCACAAACCTACAGGATTACTTGACGTTCAAAATAAAACTATATTTATGCGAGAAATAATGTCATACAGAATTGACTCACCAACCTAGACGAAAAATAGTCGACGGATAAGAAAAAATGTGAAATGACGACTTCGCGGAAGTTGGAGTTTGTATAATTTCTATCTTCCGAATCAAAGAAGAGAGTGACTTAAAAAGGAACGAGAAATAAATACTTTTTCAAGGAAATTCCAAACCTACGCAAATGATGCAAATGACGCACCTAGTTCCTGCGTTAGCGAAAATTTCCATAGAGAAACGAGTCACTACAGAGCTCCGCCCCTAGAGAACGAGACGAGGGACGAGTGAGCGATATACTAAATAAAAT
>JANTCA010040538.1:4594-19719 GCA_024741275.1 Chironex yamaguchii
AGTCCATCTTGATGAATACGAATACTGGTATTGCAGAGGTTTGCACTCTCGGAGTGCGTCTAGATGAATACTAAAGTCAGCTTGACAGAGGTTTGCACTCTCGGAGTCCATCTTGATGAATACGAATACTGGTATTGCAGAGGTTTGCACTCTCGGAGTGCGTCTAGATGAATACTAAAGTTAGCTTGGCAGAGGTTTGAACTCTCGTAGTGCGTCTAGATGAATAATCAAATCAGCTTGGCAGAGGTTTGAAATCTCGGAGTGCGTCTAGATGAATAATAATACTAGCTTGGCAGAGGTTTGCATTCTAGGAGTGCGTCTAGATGAATAATAAAATCAGATCGGCAGAGGTTTGAACTATCGGAGTTCGTCTAGATGAATATTCAAATCAGCTTGGTAGAGCTTTGCACTCTCGGAGTGCGTCTTGATAAATACTAATACGAGTATGGTAGAGGTTTGCAGTCTCGGACTTCTTCTAGTATTAAATTCAGTGTAAAGTAGTGCTTGAAAATATAGTTCTAGGTTCATAGCCATGGTAATGGGTTGTTGGCCTAAATGTAGCAACTCTTCAAAAATAAAAGTAGTTCATTCAACATGGACACAATATTGGAATAACGATTGACAGTCAACAAATAGCCATCAAAATCAAGATGGGCAATATATATGTATTTCTCAAGAGAGGAACATTACCACAGTAGCTGGACTAAGTGGGAGCCAAAAGTCAAATATATAATATTTATAATATATATAATAGGTTTAGTCCATGACAGTAATAAGATCTGTTTTGAATTCAAGGAGAGCAATAAAGTGTACAGAAAATTCAAGTAAAGCAATACAGAAAACTAATTTTATAAGCAGGTGCATACGATAAATGAGGTAGAATTCCTAGAATATAAAATTTGTATTTTGTACCTTGACCGCTCTTTAGGGTCATTAGAATGATCCATCTACGAGTTTATGACCTTCAAGGCATACCACAGAATATTACAAATATCTAGGCCAATGTCTGTTAAGATGGTTTAAATCACCAGAAAGCCACAAGGCATGCTGCATTCAGCAGACCCTGATTTGGAGTTATGGCAGTCTTCTTTTAATCTCATCATCAAATTAAATTCTCTGCACCAGCCCAAAACACATTTTCAACTGTGTTACAAATTTCATTACCACAGACAACAACAAAAAAAGTGAAAAGCAAGGGAAGAAAACAACTAGAAGAAACGTTTGCAAATTTTGCATATACGAAACTCACACTTAAGCACTATCACAAGTATTTTAACAAATTAGCCCATTTTTCTTAAACAATACTCAAATGAGTACCATGGGTTCATGAATACGATATACAGATTGGTCTTACAGATAACATTTTGGCCTATCTATCTTACTTACGTAATGCCTCACTCTTTGCTCTGCTTATTGATGGTGCTTGCTGGACAGAAGACGAGGATGTGGACGATGTTTCCTCAAAAATGCTACTTTGTTTTTTTAACAGTGGTCGTTTTGATGCACTGGTACCAAGCGAAGAGAGACTATCTACAAGAATAGAATAATATTATTTTAACATTATTGAAAAATATTTGAATTTTTTCAGGTTACAAAACTTATTTTGCATTTAATTACTTCATTATTCCAAAAAAAATTCCACTGAGTTTTCTCCAGAAAATGTATGGACAGCAAAATCACTAATGGAAGCTTTTAAAATATGACAGCAACAATAACCAAGAAGATATCATAACATAATAATAATATAGAAAGAAAAAATATCAGTAAATTATCAGCAATGTTTAATTGGTTCTTTGATTGAATATGTCGAATGATGACCTGAAAGTTACGTCTGAACACTTACTAATCAGACAATTTTCACCTAAGCTAAAGCCTTTGATGTATTTAATGAGTTTGATACTTCTCTATGACACTCAATGTTTTGGTCATGCCAGCTTCAATTGCTTTTAAGTTGTCTCTGATTTACTTGTGGGCGAGTGACCGAGTGTTAAGTGTGCTTGCGCTCTGATCAGGTGGTTCTGGCTTTGAATCCGCCTTGCGGTACCTTTGGCAAGTGTTTGACAAACAATAAGCCACGGCACAACCAAAGCCATGTGAGGGATATTTTAAAATATCTCTATGATACGATATTTTAAAAGTTAACAACTTTAATATTTCCTGATTGACGGATCCTTATTATGTCTGGGTTTGCATTCATAACAGTCAGTTCAATAACTTTTATAAAAGGTATTGGCTTTGAATTCGTATTTTCTTGTTATTTTTGTTCCCTATTTCCAGTTTAAGTTGAAGGGATACATGAAGTTTCTCAATTAATGCCAGACAGCAATTAAGAAACCTGAGAAACAACTGGACGGATGCCATAACGGTTTTCAGTGTTTGTCGCCTCCAGTTTGACAGAAGTTGATTACCAGTACCAATGCCCAACAAGTGACCATGATGGACATTGTTTTTAAATTATTCATACAATTGGTTTATCATATGTTTGTTGTTGTTTATTGCATATTTGATGTATTTTACGCTATTTGTTTAGTACATGACAGGCCTGACGCATGTACGTCAACTGTAGGTTGCCTATTTTCGATTTGTTTGTATACATCATTTACTTCTGGGATATTCATCACACTGTGCGGCTAGGTCAAATATTCCCTGTAGGGATAGGCAAAGTTCTGTCTTTATTTTGGTCTAAGTTAGCATGTTTTTATGCTATTTTCAAATTACTATGATAGTAATAGTCCCCTTGCGTTATTTCATGGTGTAAATCCTTCTAGAAGTTGTCTTTGTCTTCTACTCTCCTTCGCCCCTGTATGTTATATTGCTAGTCATAGTCTGTTGGCCCTTCATTAAATATACTTCTGATCCTGATGTTATATTGTTGTTCAATTGTTCAATACAAGTATAAAAATTTTTCTGTTTAAGTAGTGGAATCTATCCCGAGGAAAATGTTTTCCACTGGAGTTACTTCTACTGTATCTCACTTGAATTGCTGAATCTCCTTACTGCTGCTCTGTGACTGCCGCCAACACGCAGTCCAGTTTTGCAAAATTTGTTAACAATTTTGACCATGTAATTTGACATTTTAAAAGAGAATTCCTTTCTAACAGTGGCGTTGTGGCCAAGTGAGACACCGGGAAATTTCCTGATGGGTCCCTTTTGAGGTGACGTCTGTAAAATTAATAATAATATTAAATGTATTGAAAATTTGTTTAAATCATGAGAATTTCATTGCAGGAGTGAAATTTGTTGCACAATCAGACACGGTCCTACAGGAGGATACCACCAAAGCCAAAACTGCAAGGGAAAAAGCATTAGAAAGGGCATACGTTCGAAGACTTTGTTCAAGAGACGATAATCAGAGAGGGAAAGGAACTGGCATCTCTCTGGAAGTTGATACAACAAAAGATATCATGGCTCATGATCAACATGCTATAGCATATGTGTAAAAAAAATGGAAGTATACCTGCTTTGCTTGATAAAAGTTAACATCTAAAGGTAAAGCACTTTTTGATCCTGTCAAAGGCGAACTAGACAGGAATGGATTAGACTTCACTATCTAGGTGGTTCCTTTGATGGTTAATACTTCAGTAAAGTACAATGGCTTAATTGCTAAGATGTCCAAAGTGACAAGTTTGCATGTGCATACACTGTGTTATAGTCACTCTTTAAATCTGGTGATAAGTAGTGATACGTCTGCCTGCACTTTCCCAATGATAACAAAAGGAAACTTACAAGTATCTTCAGCAGATGAATGGAAAATGATACTGAAAGAGAAAAGTGGCAAAGTAAAGTGACTGGTAACAACTGGGGAAACTAGATGACTATCTAAGTCAATGCTCTTTGGAAAACTTGAAAATTACGACCATGACGAACAATATTTCAGAATTATAAAAAGGACAAGTCCTTTGTTGATTATTCCATGCTTTTACACAAACAAATAAACTCATAAATTAATCCATTAAGATATTACATGGATTCTAATAGGACGTTTCCAGACAAGCTTGTCTCATCTTCAGCTAATGAAAAGAAATTCGGTATCTTAATTAGTACCTTTTCTTAAAGCTCTTTGGAAGCTTAGAAAATCCTGACCATCATATGTTTATTTATGGGATTTTATACTACCCCAGATGCAGATACATTTGAGAAAGCACCGAGGAAAGAAGACAGAGATCTACTGGATTCGTTTTGCAAGTTTGAAAATACATTGATGGCATTAGCCTTTTGGAGAGTCTTCATCGTTACAATGCCCTTCCACTTTACTTGCAAACTAAAGACTTGGATATGCTGCAAGCACTGAGAATAGTGGAGACAGTTGAATCTCAACTTGAGAAGGTATCAAGAGATTTAGAAAGCTTCCACAAAAAGCCACAGATTTCTGTATAGGCCTCAATGAGTTTGAATTTGACAAGGAGTCAGCAGTCAAGGGTAGGATCCAAGACTCTTCGGGTTACTTTCAATCATCACTTACAATGTTGTGGACTGTGTTTTAGAGAGTATGAAAAAATGATTTACTGATCACAAGAAACTGCACATATATTTCTAATGCCTGGATCCATGGTGCTTCTCTGAATTTACATAATATAGTCTTCCTTGGGAGCATTAGACAAACTGTGCGAGCTTCTTCAAGGAAGCAAAAGGATAGCTTGAAAATGCAGCTCAAAAAGCTTCGCATATGTTTATCCCAGGCTTGCCATGTCTCTTACTGAAAAATATTTTCAGTTCGATGGGAGTGAAGATGATTTTGATGGTGAAGAGAACAATGACGATATTGCAACTTTGCACAAAAAATGCAAAAAGATGCTAGTCCTGCTTCTGATGTGCTTTTAAGGTGTATCACAACTACAACCAGCACCGCTTTCTCAGAAGCCAATTCTGCGTACCATTTCATGTTAATGTTGGCCGTTGCCCAACTTGCATGTGAGCAGTCCTTCTCAAAGGTCAAATTAATAAACTTAAGGTTCCAGGCAACAATGACCCAACACAATCTGAAGTGCTTCATGCTAACGAGCATGGAGCATGGATGATATTTCTAACAGGTTGTCCTACGATGACATTGTTAACCAGAGAAGCCCAGGATTTCATGTTTGTAGACAAACAAATACCTTAACTTAACATGACGATAAAATTGTACATTGCTTTGCTTGTATTTCAGAAAAAAATTCATTTCTTGTTGTTGTTTTTTACATGTTTATTGCTTTACTGTGTGTCTCTTCTGACTTACTGCCTTACGGACCACGTCGATACATACAGTGTTACATGATGAATGGATCACTTTATCATCAGGTTTTCCCGCCTTTGTTTTTGGAGCCACAACGTCCCTGCTTTCCACGATATTCGAAGTTTCACCTGTCTTTATCGGTGATATGCTTTCATTTTCAAAATTAAGACTAAAATTATCAATTTTTTAACACTTAAAATACAACTTGAAATTCAAACTTTGCTGAAACTGACAAGATGGAGTAAATGTTGATTATCTAATGGAGTTTTATTAACGAAATCATGGGCAAACTGCAGCCAATTTGTCGTAATACATAAGGTAATCATTGTAATGATACCCTTAAGACATGTTTTGAAACACAGGTGGTATCATAGGTTGTACCAATATTTTGGAGGGTACCCACCCACTGGGTCACAAAAATTTAGTGTGTGTAGAAAAAATATCAGTGGATGACTTTCCGCAGCACATTTTCGAATTCCATAACATTTCCTCTTTCTATCTTTGTATACAAACCCACAGACAGACAACTTAATTATTCATTCATTCATTTATTTATTCATTTGTTTATTTCTACATTTCTTCATTTATTTATCTATTTATTTACTTATCTATCTATCTATCTATCTATCTATCTATCTATCTATTTATTTATTTATTTATTTATTTATTTATTTATTTATATATTAATTTATCTATTTATTTATTTATTTATTTATTTATTCACGCATTCATTCATTCATTCATTCATGTTTTCAAGACAAGAAAAAACGGGTTGATCTCTTTTAAGCTGATTGTTGTTGTTGTTGCTTTTGTTTCGCAACAACAAATAACAAAGGTAACATTTTTAACCAGATCGGTGATTTTATCACTTGCCATTATTCTCATTGGAAACAAAGTTCACTGAGTTTATTCAAGTGCTTGTTTGAAGAAAGTAGTGACATTACTTTTATGGACATCAGCTGAAAAGTCGGCACCGTATAGTCAAGTGACTACCCTAGTCAAACATATTCTTCTCATGCCAGCCACAAATGCAGACAGAGAGCATTGTTTCAGTGCTCTGTGAAGGATCAAAACATTTCTCAGATTAACCATGGAGTACAATCGGTTGAAGCACCTGATGATTTTACATGTACACAAAGAGAAAACTGATCCACTAAATATTAGTTGTATTGCAAATGCGTTTGTGTCCAAAAATAAGGGAAAAGAGTGTCACTGTTTGGAAAATTCAAAGCCATGTGATACGTGTTGCATTTTAGTAATAGGAATACATAGTCAAAAAGTTGGAATAGACCAATGTACTGCTTATAATTACATTCAAGAATGTTGAGTCAGTTAAAGAATCAGTTTGTGTGAATTTCATTGACACCACCACCCAGCCGCCGGGGTTTCAGTAGTCCCCAGTAGCTGGGCTATGCCCCCAGTAATTATTTGCTGGCTACCTCCCTGGGTTGTATAGGTTGTTGGAGATGGTCGATTATCTTTAATAGTCAGTGTTTTGTAATCATTTAAGATACTTAAGATAATTTAGAAATTACCATAGAAGCTAGGGACAAGTGATGTCATTTTCACTACGTAATGATATTGAACCACCCAGTTAATTAAATCATTATTAACTTCTCAAAATTCATTCTAGTTGTCTAATAAAGAAATTGTTATCCTTTAAACTTGAGAAGATTTCTAGCGAGGCCATTAAGCTGCAGAGCGACGTTCATATACGAAGGGTAAAAAATCTATAGATTTGATAAAAGAGGCCTCATATGAGTATAATATGATACACCATAGACAGTTAGCAGATTGTAAACTTCATAGTGTCTTTACCTTTTTAACATCGAAGGACAACAATGTACTGGCATCAAATTTTAGTAATGGGGTGGAGAATAATACATTAACATCATCAAGGAGTATTAAACTGCAAGAGGACATAAAAGAACCAGAAACTGAGGTACAGGAAAGCCTTGGCACAGACAGAATTTATGGACGATTTGTACTGAAAAATGTCGTTAATCTCACAAAAAGGGAGCTGACAGAAGGTGAAGTTAACCTGTTGTCTAAGGGGCTAACTTTTTCACCCACCCCACTGAGCATTGATTCTTCCCAGTTAAAGCCGAGGTGCCATTTTGGTGGTAAACAACAAATGGAAAACAGCAATAAACTTTTTTAAAAAAGATCAACTTGGACACCAACCATAAATGATCCAGCAGTTGTTTCACTGTAATTAGAAAAACGTATCAAGGAGGTTATGTCCATTAGGCCTGAAGGTGAGAATTTTAGTAATCTTAGTTTAGAAGAGAAGGTGGCTCTAAATAGTCTTAGACAGGATAAAAGTGTAGTCATCAAAGAAGCAGACAAGGGGTCAGCTGTAGTGGTATTGGATAGGGAGGATTATCTTTTAGAGGCTTATAAACAGTTGAGAGTAACAGAGGCTTATGAAAAGGTGGAAGGTGATCCCAGTGAGGAGTTAGAGGGGCTAGTTATAGACACATTGAAAAAATTAGAAGGAGTAAGTAAACTTACTAAGGAGTTAGTGGATTTTATGAAGCCTGGGGAGAGTAGACTATGTAGGTTTTATCTTCTGCCCAAGATTCATAAGGGTTTAGGCAGTGTAGCTGGTAGACCTGTCATATAAAATTGTTCAACTGCCATTGAAGCCATTTCCCACTTCTTAGACAATCTCAATCCATAAGTCAGTAAGAGTTTTTCATACGTTAAAGACACCAATCATTTTTTTATCAAAAATAGGAGAGCTTGGTCCCCTCCCAGAGAATGCTATCCTGTGCACAGTAGATGTTGTGGGTCTTTATCCCAACATCCCTCATGTAGATAGATTAGCAGCTCAGGAGGAGGCTTTGCAGAATAGCGTAGATAGTTAATATTCGGTACACTGGCTACCTTAGCAAAGTTAGTTTTAGAGAATAATTATTTTGAGTTTAATGATGAGTTTTATAGAGAGAGTAGAGGCACTACCATAGGTACTAAATTTGCACCAGCATATGCAAACATATTTATGAAGAGATTAGAGCAGACTATTATAGATCAAAGTATAGATAAGCCTTTAGTCTGGTTAAGGTACATAGATGATGTTTTTTTCACCTGGACAGGTAATGTGGATAGTCTTAATCAATTCTTAGAACACATCAATAGCATCCATGATACCATAAACTTCACAAGCCATTATTCATATTCCACAGTTTACTACAAGGAAACTGACATCCATCAGTATTTACACAAGACATCATGTCACCCACGGCACATGAAGAAGGCAATTCCATATAGTCAGGCCCTGAGGATTCGTAGAATTTGTTCAGATAGTAAGATTTTTGAGAAGAGAGCAGAAGAACTAGTAGGCTGGTGTGTGGATAGAGGATATGAAGAGAAGTATGTGAGAAAAGAGTTCTATAAAGCGGGGAGACGAGACAGAGCCCAGGTCTTAGAATGTACAGCTAGGAGGGATCGTAGGTAGGAAGGTAACACAGTTCCACTTGTTCTTACATATCATCCAGCACTTAGTTCAGTGAAACAAATAGTCAAGGAACTCCAACCCATCTTAGAAAGCTCAGAGGCTCTAGCAGCAGATCATATCCCTCTGACACAAGTAGTATTTAGAATATCCAAGTCATTAAAGACATACTAGTTAAAGCTTTGACGTAAAAGACCAGGGGTAGTTAGAGGTTGCTTTGGTTGTGGCAAACCTAGATGTCAGGCGTGTACAATGATGAGAGAGGGGGATAGTTTTGATAATTCAGAAACAGGCAGGAAGTTTTTCATCAACCATCATTTTGATTGTAGTTCTAGCAATGTAGTATATCTTTTAGAATGCAAAGTGTGTACCAAGCAGTATTTGGGGAGCACTACCATAGCCATTAGGGTCAGGATTAACAACTACAAGGCAGTAAGTAGAAAGTTTGATAGGGGTAGCATAGTTCATCAGGCAGACATGTTTAGTCATTTTGGAGAAGGAGGACATAGTGGTTTTCTTAGTGATATTTCTTTAAAGGTTGCAGATACGATAGCTAGCAATGAGGACAGAGGTAGGGAGACATTTTGGCAGTACAGGCTGTCTACATTTTCAACTTCTGGTCTTAATGTTAGGGATGTTCCTGATTCTTAATTGTATTTAATTTCCAAAGTAACTATTTATGTTGTTTACTTTAAATTCACACTTTGTAACATCCATGTAGAATCATTAACACAGGCTTATTGTTTATTGTTTTTCATTTTGTATTGTTCATCACAGGTGTTTTCTCCATTTTTTAAATTTCTACTGTCTTGTATTTAGTCCCTCTTGTTTTCCATGATATTTCACCTATATGTATAAAAATATTATGTTAAATCCTTTGAAATAAAAAACTTACTAATTTTAGCAAAAGACTAACCTGTACTGTCAGTGCTCAATTGGGAGGGAACATGAGACATAGTGTCAGTATTATCATCAAAACTTGTTTCTGGAGACACCGTGCCGATACTTTCAACACTATGAGGAGACCTAAACTTCCTCTGTATTTCTTGTCTTGCTCCATCATCTTGCCAATTTGACGTAACCACTGAGCTTTCATCTTGTATACCTGTATTGTTCCCTGGAATTTCTTTGGGATCATTCTGAAAGTGAGCATCTTTAAAAAAAGCAAGATCAAATCACTCAGCAACAAGAATTAAATTTACCATATACTCTGAATAATAGTCTCCTTTTCTAAATGTGTTCTGTCAATAAAAAACTTGAAGACAAGGAACACAATGAACACATATGATCCCACACTTACAAGAGTTTTTCGTTGCTGACATTTTACTAGAACCATCACCACAAAACAACAGAAAATAAACAGAGTACAAAAGATTAAAATAAACCAACCAACGTCATACATCTGAGAACAGATACAACACTAATTTGGATAATTTGACTGTCAATTGTCCAAATGCTGCTGGACAAGCAACATAAAATTGATACAACACACTCATATTGACAGACTGGCTAAATGAAACAAGTTTTATCTTACTCGGAGTTTTACGTTGTTCTCTATTGGTTCCAAACACTCTGAACTCATCAAGTGGCCTCAAAAATTGCAATCTGAAATATGCGTTAAAAACTATGGTAGACATTCCTGTTCTTTCAGCTTGTCTTCAAAATGTCATGTTTCCAATCCCCTCACAACAAACTGTTATCTTCAGACTTAATCAGCTTATTAACTTAGTTCAATTTTTGTAAAAGCACCAAAATAGCCTCTTTTTTGTTTCAGATCATTGCAAATGGACATAAGATTATGCCACAAGACATGTGTAATCCATTCTCAATAAATCTGTACTAAAAATAATGTAGATTCTGTGGATACTCTTGCATACCTCCAAAATATGCTTGTGCAATAGACTGAGCAAAGAGATGCTTCCATAAATTGTTGTTCAGGTCCATATTGTAAATTACTGTGAGTCCTTCAGGACAATTCTTCCTTTGCTGATGGCAAGTTACCTTCTTTAGAAAGTCCTTCCAGGTGTTAAAAGCACTATCTTGCTGTCTTGACTACTGGAAACTACCCCAGGTCAGTATGACTGAGTATGCTTAGTGCCTGTGCCCATGCTATAGACCAGTGAAAAAAACAGAAAATCCTTTGCTGCAATCTAAGAATTGGTGTGTTATAACACTGCAAATTGCTGTTTGCGGCTATGGACTGGAGATTTGCTAAAAAGATTTATATGTTTCTATGGCAAAAAGCATTTTCCCTAGTGTCTGAAAGGTTATTAGTCTGGAAAACATAATTTAGTTCAATGATTAGGGTCATATTAGCAGAAGTATTTGGGCATGGACCAAGTAATCTCGTTTTGGTTACCACCCCTTGAAAACAATCCTTTAATATTGGCTTTGTGAAGGGCATGTGAAAGACAATGGGAGTCATTTTGTGGTACATAACAGTTGTTGTGGTTGTCTGAAACTGCTACTGGCCCCCTATAGGAAGTAGTTAGTACCTGTGGTATATACTGTGTGTACCCCTGTAGAATGTACTCTCACTTGAGTACCCTAAATGTTGCATATAAAATCTACTTTGGAGCACAGTGGGTCGTTTGACTATCTTGTCAGAAGTGTTTTGGCTTAGTATCTGTCTTCCTTGAGCTTTAGGACTTGGAATTAATACTTAAAAGGGTACCTTCCTCTCCTTTTAAAGCAAGATTTCTCCCGAATACAGTACTTTTTGTTGTCTAAGTTACAGTGTAACCAGTTCTTTACTGAGAACGAAGGAAGCAAATAAAGATCATAAGACACAGGTACTTTATACAGTTTTGAAATACAGGATAGGTGAAAAGAATAAAGAAAATCATGCTCAGAATGGCTGTCTGGAATGTTGCCTTGAACACTTGGGCAAAAAATGAACAGCTTTATATATAAATGTTTTGTACCCCCCCCCCCCCCCCCTTGCTTACTTTCGGCCCAAACTGAAACAGTGAGTAGTTTTTCCCACTCTAATTAAAGGTGTATTGGGCTAGTAACTTTTCCTAAAGCTAAACATTGAAAATGGGTGATGCAGCAGAGGTACAAAAGTTGGGTTGAGAAAAGAAAGCAAACAAAAGGCAATCCAGGAAGGCACGGGAAGTAGGGAGAAAATAGACATGGTGATCCCTGGCAAAGAGTTTCAAATCTTGATTTAGAAGATGTTATCCTAAACACTGGCATTTAAAACTTGAACTGAGCATACAACAGTGGCAAAAATAACTAAGTTAATGTGGATGATTGCATGTCTGCAAAATAGGAAACTTCAAGGTAATCAACTCAGCAGTCAGGCAAAGTAAATCATGCAAAGCAAAGTGGAATGCCAATGAAGCAAAGGAAAGCAGTCAAATGCAATGCATAAAATATGCAGTCACTGCCTGACATGTCGTTTGTGTGAGAAAACAAAAGACACTTGCCAAGAAGTGGTAGAAAACGGGGAAAAAACAGGAAACGGACCTCTTGTTGGAGGGAGCCACACAGCAGCAGTAAGCGCAGGTAGCAAGTTCAGCAATTCCAGTGAGATAAAGCAAAAATCATTCCACTGACAGACTTTTTCCTCAGGATCACTAACACTACTAGAGCAGAAAACCTTTTATACATGTATAGAAAGTAATTTTTCCAAGTAAAGTTTCCAGTGGCAAATATTTGCAAGCAAGGAAGGAGTTGCTTTTATCTGTCAAGCATTTGGAATGACATGCAAATGCAATGTATGTTTTCTTTTCAGTCAGAGACAGCGATAATTGACAAATCCTTTGTAGCCAAAATCCTTTTATGTCTTTGAAACCACTCCCTATGTTCATCACTAAGTTCATGACTTTCTCCCTTTTAATAACAGAAATAGCAAATGCTTTGTTTTGGACGCATCAATGATGCAAATTCCAATTGCCATGGGGCTTTTCAACCAGAGGAATGATGCAAGCCTCACACCAGTTCATTATCAAATATCATATTTCATGCGGTCCTTTCATACCCATCCTGGCATTTTTGTAAGTTTACTTATGCACTTTTCTTACCACAGAAGTTATATAATAATGATTCCTGTGTTCACAAATGTTTTCTAGACATTTGATATATTAATAAACACAGTATGAAATCAAAACAATCTTTGTGCATTCTTGCTGCATTTTTTAAAAATTTTTCCTACAGTTGTTTTGCCGAGCGGGCAATGATAAAACTAAATAAATGTATAGAAAGTGTTACATGTTTAAAAATTTATGTTTTTCTGACAAACAAGCTGTTGTGGATGAAAACATAACATCAACATAAACTCTTCCTAACATTGATCGTATCTTTCTAAATTCTTTGTTTTGCAAGCCGTCAATGACAAATTCTAATTGTCTTGCACTTTGCAAGAAGCCCCATGATTAGTTTTGGATCTCTGATAATGCAGTGCATTCCAGTGGTATGCTTCTATTGCTGGTCAAATTATACGACATGGATCATGCTTTACAAGATCAAGTCTGGTCATTGTTTGGGTGTTTGAGATGTATTTTCGATATTTTTGATAATTCAAAACAGGGCCAAATAACTCACGACCAACACCTCGATATCTACAGAGAGATGAGAGTAAAATACTCCAAAGGGAAATTGACCTCAGACCAACCAACACACTGACGGACCGACTGCCCAACCAACGTGTAGAATAATAGAGTTGCATACGTGACTGAAAAATACTGTTCTATTAACAGGCCCCAAGACACCCGGGGGATTGGGAGGACTATATCCTCACTTCCTGCTACTAACTAATGATTTTTCCAATAAATCATACCTAAGAGATATGTTGTCAGTTCTTTTTCATAGTCCCTCTTCTACAGGGAAATATACGAGGTTGTAAACTGCTCATGTTCTTAACAATTAAATGTCATCACAATTTTTTAAAGCAAGTAAACAGAACAAATAACTTGTACTGTTAACTATTCTCACTTGACTGTTCTCTGATAATATTGTTGGCCCATTATGTTTGGTCATAAAAATGGCTGAAATAACAATTTCAGAAGCGCTAGAATGCCAAGTTTTCATTTCCCCAGACCATACTTACAGTATTGATTTTCAAAATGTTTTGGAAATATTGCCCCTCCCTCCTCTCCGACCTGTGTTGTAGGGCTTCATTAAAATTTAAGTATAATAACAGGAAAAATTCCTAACCCTAAAAAATATATCCAATATTTACTGCCCAATCAATCAGACTCAACTGAAGAAGCAACTCTTTAATGAACAGTCGACTGAGTATTGAAATACAAGGCTGGTAGAACGCTGACAAATGATGATGAACTCCAACGTTAGGCTGAACACTGCAAAGATGTACTGAATCGACCAGACCCTACAGTCAACTTGTTCACATCAATCATGTTCCTGGACTTGAAGAACTAGAAATAGTTCAGTCCATCCCAAGAAGGAACAAAAATGAAGCAAGCATAGCACTGCTCAAAAACAACAAAGCAGCTGGTTGTGACACCATTCCGCCTGAACTGATAAAGTACGGAGGAGACTGCATGCTTGATAGCTTGCACACTTTTTGTGTTGCTGTATGGGAAAAGAAAGAGCCTCCTGCTGACTGGAAGAAACGTATCATTACCAGAGTATCTGAAAAAGGACATTTAAGTGATTGCAACACCTGACATGGTATTGTAGTGACTCGTTTCCCTTTGGAAATTTTTGCTGGCGCAGGAACTATTTGCGTCATTTGCGTAGGTTCGAAATTTCCTTGTAAAAGTATTTATTTTACGTTCCTTTTTAAGTCACTCACTTTTTTTGATTCTGAAGATAGAAATCATACAAACTCCAACTTCCGCGAAGTTGTCATTTCACATCTTATCTTATCTGCCGACTATTTTTCATCTACGTTGGTGAGTCAATTCTGTACATTGTTATTTCTCCTATAAATATAGTTTTATTTTGAACATCAAGTAATCCTATAGTATTACTTTGCTGTTCATTTCTGGGAAGGTCTTCTCGATGTGGTACCTTTCTCGGATCAAACTAGCTATTGATGCCAGACTACCAGAGATTACCAAGCTTGTTTCAGACCCAATCAGGCTTGTACCGATCAGTTGTTTGCACTGAGAATGTTCATCTCCAAGACCATAAAACATCAGCTTCACCTGGTGATAAATTTTATCGACTTTGAGAAACCTTTCGTTTGTGTCAACAGTCATTGTGGAAAATAATGCTGCTCTATGGTATACCTGAGAAATTTGTAAGACTTGCCATAAAACTGTACATGAATACAAATTGATGTGTGACAGCACGTGGCAAGTATAGCGAGTGGTTTCAAGTGATCAGTGGTGTTAGACAAAGCTGTATCCTGGCCTGTTAATCTTCTCTTGTTACTGACTGGTTGATGTGGCAAAATGTTGATGATGTTGAGCTTGGAGTGATGCTGAATAGGTCATTTGTACTTGAAGACCTAGATTATGCTGATGATTGCTTTATTGACTGGAA
>JANTCA010040549.1:0-19714 GCA_024741275.1 Chironex yamaguchii
TTCATACTCTGAGGAGTGTCAGACGAAAAAAGCTTTTAAGTATGATTTTAGCGCAATGTCGCAAATTTTCAAGGCGTTTCTCAAGTTTTGTACCACAAAAAGATTGTTCAAATAACTTTTATAATATCACCGCAATAGATTGAAAAGTTCTCTTATTATAGAGGATGTATAATTTAGATTTAAAACCTCAGAATTTCTATTTTGTGATTTCTTTCTAAAATTACTTGACGACTGCCGCCCCTGACATTAGATGAAATTGCCATATATACACATGAAAGAGTCGATCAATCAGTTGCAGTCGAAGGAAGTGTGGTAGAAGAATGGAAGCAAGAACGGAGTTCAGTGGAAGAGTCAGATACACGAAAAGAGTGGGATACGAGGAATAGTCACGTGAGAAGGAAAATAATACAAAGAGAAAATGATAGTAAAACCTATGACAGAAGAATGTAGGGACGCAACATGATGTGTAGAATCAGTTTGAAGAAGGGAAAGTATGTTACAAGGAGATGCTTGTTTGAGAAGAGGGCATACATGAAGATGAGTTGAAAACCAACCTTGTTTCAATCGGTTGATGTGTCCGTTGCTGCGTGTGTTTTTAACATCAAAGGTACCAATACGCTACAATGCAGGACGTTTCTCATATTCCAGGTACCAAGAAAGAATGAGGGTGCACTTAATGAGGATGTTTTGGGATAGAATTATTTTTTCCTAGAATAAATCTATCTGGTTTACTAGCCGTTATTAAAACTCTTCAAGTTGATGATCAAGGATTTGTATTCTAATTTGTAGACAAGATTTTGAGTTCTGCAATTGCCAACAACTTTGTTTTTGATGGCTCAAGCTGACCATATCCAAAGCAGAGTAAATAAACACGATCACGTAAAAAAAGTATATTGTCGAAACGAAATTAACGTTGAAGGAACTGCTGTCCAAATTTTTCGTCCCGAGAAATTTCTACATTCGGTTTATAAAATCTAGTGTCTCCCTTGCAACGTCATCGTTAATGTACGGACATCGAAGACTTGATAGCCAGGGATTGGTCAATTCAAAATTTTTCTACATTTCAGTTGGGGTTATTAAGTAAGGGGAGCGACTGAACTGTAGTGAAAAGACCATGATTCGATTGCAAAGTTATTGCTTCCCAAGCTATCCGTAAGGCTACATGAAGAAACACTGCATTCATAAGATACTAACCTGTGGATTGTTCCTGCGATTCTTGTTCATCAGCAACTAACAAACGTAGTAGAGAAAATCATGTTACTATACTAAGCCAATATGATCGCCCAAATATTAACGAAGATCCTACTTGTAAGAACAAATTATAATTCCAGTACCACTCATGATCGGTTTATTGCTGAAAACGGGGAAATGACAGTCAAATTGAATTTCCCATGTCAAAACCCAGGAAACAGTCACTTTTCCCCACCAAAATCGATTGGGATAATTGCCGGCTTCCCCTGCCCTACAAAGCAGGATCCACACAGCATAAAGAAGGGTGACGGTAAATGTTTCATTGTGAATGCAAATACTTCTCAATTACTAGAGGGGAAAATGGTCCCTTGGCAATCTAAGGGCAGTGAGGGCCTCAAACAATATGAAACAAGCTTGCATAAAGCCCGCTTTGTCGAGCTTTTCTAGAAAGAACTGTTCTTCCCGACGCCAAAAATGAAGGGGTAAGGGCATCGGTTTGTAGATCATACAATTTTTTTTCTTTCGTTATGTCTTGTGTTGACAATCTTCAACCAATAACCTTGGATTGCATCGGGACCAGGAGCTTTCCAGTCGAGAATCTTTCTTACTTCACGCTTTACAGCTAATTTCTGCAGTTATAATAACATTCTCCTAGTTACTTCGACTTTTTCGTCTCTCAACTATTCCTATTTTGAAAACAATCCATTCTGCGTAATCGCTCTAGCCTGGTCGCGTATCCTTGGATTACTACTGTCAAACAAGCCCAAAGACAAAGTGTTGAATTCATCAAAAATGTACCAAAGTCTTAAACTTAGATCACATTCGTCTGATCAACATGTATTCGGTGGTAGCCATTACATAACATAAACATAAAATGGATACCCCAAGCTCCGTTGCTTTTTCTCATTTTACTTATTTCAAATAAACTACACAAAGATGAACTGATAAATTCAACATTAATTAAAACCTTTTATTGATAGTACATTCTCTATTTTGTATGCACTATAATAATGACTTATTGTCTCTGTTGTTGTTACTATTGCTCCTGTTATTGATATCATATATCCTTCTAGGGGCCGTCCATAATTTTCATCATTATCACGAGCGTACAAACCGTACGCGGGGGGCGAGGGGTTAAAAGATCCCACGTACGCTTTTTTGAATATGAAAAGTGATGATCCGTCAATGCAGAAATCGATGATGAAAACAACAGCTGTACAATTTGATGTAGATTACATCATTGTTTGAAAAACACTTCTGCGATCTTCTCTTGTGTGTCTTCTTCAGTTATGACTTTCATTGTCTTTTCCATGTTTAGATCCTGATCTTGTATCAAGAAAAACCATAGCGATGTTTTATTTCATATCAGATATTTTCATATTCTCTTTCACATTTATATCTTTCTTCAATATGAAATAATCCAATTTTAAACAGGGTTGATTTATACATCTACTGATGTTACTGGTTTAAATAGAAGAAGGACGATCTTGAATCCGTCATTTTTTGTACGCTGATGCACACTTTTGAGGGGGAAGGAGGTGCTCGAAAGTGTACAGTTTGTACGCTCGTGATAATGATGAAAATTATGGACTGCCCCTTACACTAAATGCTTCTCTTGTTAATTCCACTGTCCTTACATTTGACTGCAGGAAACATGGAATTATGAACCTACTTTATAAGAGAGATATTTAATACATAGCAATAATGTAACTATTTATTACTACTATGTTAGCAAAATAGCTTCTTCCAAGTAACAGACAATAATGGACCTGCAAACATTGTCTAAAAAGAAGTTGTATTTTTTTACGTTTATTGCATCTTAAGATGTAAGCTTCTTCTGAGCTACATTTAGAGAGATCCTCTTCCATTCTCAAGCAAGGAGAAGAATATACAGAAGCCTAGCTCAGAAAAAGCTTACGCTTTGACATGATAAGCTTTCATTATCCGTGCCTCAGAAAGACCATGATTTCAAACATTTGTATCAAGTTGTTTACATCCGACGTAACTAGGCTTCATATAAAGCACACCTTGAACAACAAAAATCCACAGAAATCTATTACACGATAGCCATTTTCTCAAAAAAACCCCTTCCAACGAGACCCCAGCAAACAATAGCAGAAGGCGTGCTCTAAAAATATAGCCCAGACTTAGAAAGGAGGCTGGAAATGGAAACGAAACTAATTGTTGAGTTTTTGCTGGCCCATTCGGATATTTCCCCGGGCAACAGGACTAGGCTAGTCAATTTTCTACCTCTGTTTTCTTCCTTTTCAAATAAACTCGACAGCAATCACAACTGCTGTGTTATTTCTCAATTTTGTCTATTTAAATTTTGTCAGAAAAGGCCTTCTATTGCCAGACAGTAATAATGTTTACACATACCATCAACTGCTGCTTCGATTGAGTTGTCCTTGTCTCTGCTACTACAATCACCATTATTCACATGTTTCCCTTTCTTTACCTTTCTACTTGTTGGAGTCTCATTTACACCAGTAACTTCTTCTGTATCTTGGTCGCCTTTCCTTTTTTTCCTCCTCTTCTCGCTTTTTTGCTCCATGTCTGTAGCAGCTGTTTGTATAGTTTCATTTTCATCACAATTCTCAGAGGAATGTGCAACACCATTTGTTTCTGCAAGAGTGCAATTATCCTAGAAAGAGTAAATCGTGAAATTTTTTCGAACGAGCTAGGAATACATTTGTCATGTGCTATAAACACTAGCTTCCCATACCAATAAAGATACAGTTTACTAGCCAAACATACCCATAAAGATACAGTTTCAGCTACAGTAATTTTGCTAAGATAGTATGGAATGGAGTCATTCCATATTTTATGAACTGCAAATATAATTTACATTTCTAAGCTTTAGCTCCAAAAATCATATTCAATCTTGAAACCATTTGTTAAATACACTATGAGATAATTCAGTTATTGAAAAATATTTGGCTATTTCTATCTAAAAATAGTAAAGATATTTTAGTGCCACAAAAATTTTTTTCACACTTTCTTTTCAGAGTCAGGTTATAAAAAAATTACAATTTGCAATACTTACAGGAAATTAACAGACAGGTTGAAAAATACAGAAAATGCTTTGTAATAGCTTGTCTAATTTGTAATTAGTATTGCTTTATCAAAGAATTTTTCAAAACAAATATAATCATGCTTTAGGACAAAATGTTAGAAAAAAACTATGTGAATGCTTCCCCACAAAATTTATAAAAAACATTTTGTATGTATTTTTCATGATGACAGAACTTACTTTACTGTCTCAACTTTAAAATGTAATGCAGGATTATAAAAGAAGTGCATCAAGGTTTTCATGCTTTCCAAAACAGAATTTGTGTAATAGATCCAGTGGTTTTATGGGTGTTTTCTGATTGGCATTCTTGTTATAAATTTACTGTTTTCTGTTCCTGCTTACTTTCTGACAGCTTATACTCTGAAGAATGTCAAGTTTTAAGTTTTAAGAATGTCATGCTCATGCATTTCAATGGGAT
Source organism: Chironex yamaguchii (assembly GCA_024741275.1). Classification (NCBI taxonomy): domain Eukaryota; kingdom Metazoa; phylum Cnidaria; class Cubozoa; order Chirodropida; family Chirodropidae; genus Chironex; species Chironex yamaguchii. The sequence goes on from JANTCA010040549.1 coordinate 4,683, forward strand.
TAATAAAACTGTAACTGCAAAACCAATGATATTGTTTAAAATTCTGATGATGAATACACTCCTACCTTAGTTTTATCTCCACCTTGATTAAATGTGTCCCACAGGACATCCAACATTTTTGTATCATAACATCTTAAACTATTCTTGCAAAAGTTCTAGAGAAAACAAAACAATACCATTATCAATGAAGGTATCAAAAAGGAATCAAACAAAAAAGATTTCCTTCAAGGAGTAGTATAAATAGGGGGTAGCCGTCATGTCATTTTCTTCTTTGGCAATGATCATGGTTTTGCCTTGCTTTGATACCCTATATATTAAGAACAGGGATGGGATGGGGCAATATAGAGGGTACATGAAACTGTTAAGCCAAAGAGACATAAATCTTAAACTGTTGATTTTCACTAGTCTCAATATTTAATATCTGATACTTGGAGAATTTCGTAATCACTTCCTGAAATTCATTATTTAACCCTTTTTAAGCTTCAACTACATGGCTTCTTGATACTAGACAAGTATGCCCTGAACTTGTTGACCTTTACCCACGTCATATTGAGCTTCCAAGAGAGGAAGATAACTAAAGTCTGCTTTGAACCTTTAAAACCAATATCTTTTGTCAATAGTGATTTATAAGAAACTGATATATAAGCATACTTTAGCCAACTTTTAATAGAGCAAAAAACAGTCAAAGCAAGGTTTCCAACTAATGCATGACTTCTAAGAGATACTTGTTAGTGGCATGAGAAAAATTGAAAACTAAAATGTCATGAATGAATGAAATCTATACTCACAGAGGTCAAATCACCCATAAAGGGGTATGGCCAACAAAATAATATTTTTGGGCTTTGCTCCCCTTTCAACATAATCTGTGTTCATGGGCTGCTTCGATTTTGTGCTAATAGTAACAAAATTGTCTGAAACACCCCAATGATACTCTGTTCAAAACTGTATTTGTCATTACATTTTATTTCTTAGCTATGGAGAACCCTGTTTCAAATAATTAGACTGCAAAATGATTAACATAATGATAGCTGCATATTGTTTAACTGAACATGAACAATGGAAACCTGTGTCATAAAGCACACTGAAAGAAGGGCAGCATAGTCAGAATGGGTCATGATTACATTGGCAGCCAGCTTAAGGCTAAAGTGTTTCTCAGTCAAACATCATGTTACAATATCAAAAGCTCATTACCAAATCTCAAAAAGAGCTTCCATGATGATAAGCATTTTGCACTCTGAATACTGGTGCCATTACTTACAGTTTAACATTACGTTTCATAAAATTACATTATAGTTAGTTATGGAATGTGTCTGTAGCCTTAAAAGATCACGATCATTTTGAATGTTGAATACCGATTACTTCACAAGAGGATCGATGAATCTAAACAATTTGTTTTTGTAAGTATTTCAGAGATGATAATCTAACTCATAGATTTATGAACCAGAAAAACAGGTAATCAATGAAATATCTTGATGACACACCAGCACCGCTCCTAATATGGAATGGATCTCAATGTTACAACATGATCATGAATTAAACAATTTGATACTTACGACATGCTGAACATTTGATAATGCTTAACACACTTGACAATTATTTATCACTCTTTTCATAACATTCAGTTCTTATCAGCTTGCCAATGTCAATGCTACCTGTAACAAAGCTGATCTGAATCAGTTCAATTATCAATAAAAGCTATCAGTTTCCAGATCAATGATAATGTGGTTATTCTTTGTTTTTCAATCAGATGTAATAGTCATTGCAGTAATAGATAACAGCAGTCTCATCCCTCACTACCTTTTAATCTCATCTCATTAATTCCTACATTAATTTTCCCTATTCGATTTCATGCTTTGCATTCTCCAATTCCACTCTTTATCTCTGCTCTGTTCTAATTTTCAGTTTCTCTTTGTTGTCAAACAAAGGATGCTAATAATCATTAGTAATTATCTTGCTTTCTGGCATTTAACCACAATTTCGCATTGCAATAACAGTATTAATTTGCTTTTTTCTCAAGTGTTTTTGAGATAATATCACTACCTAGTTAAAGTTGATCATTTAAGTTGTTCATCCATCTTTGTTATGATAGTTGGTCACCATTGTTTGCTTAGACTTTTTTCTTTTTGTTCACAGGTTAATCTTATAAAAGGAGCTGTCTACACCTGAGTGGCTAGTACACAAGTAACATATAAATCAAAAGTACTGGGGTTATCCCGCATGTAAAAACTAATGGGAATAAAGATAAAGGGAAATAACGAATGATAATGAAAGTCAAGGTTGAGCAGATGATGGTGACATCAGGGCTTTCAGTGGGGGGTGCACGATAGCACACAAGCACGCAGGCATGCGCCCACAGTTTCATTTGGAAGCAATTAATCGCGTGCCCAATAATAGATATTTCCCAGGTGGAGAGTGATATCCAGAACCCGACAACTGTTATGATCAATTCTAGAGTAATTGGCCAGCCCACTTGATCAACTACTTTTCAAAACGGAAACTTTGTTATTGGTTTTCAAAGGGCTGACACATGTTTAATTGTCATTTCTTATTTGTTTGTCAGACGGGGGATGCTTTCTTTTGTTTCCATTTGCTAATGCAGTCTTCACCTGTTCGTCTTTCACTTTGTTGAACAGCATTGAAACCCCGTCAATATTTTCATGTCACTGAAACCATTCATGTGGTGCAATTCAAAGTTTCATAATTTCAGTTCGAAGTCTATAGTTGATGCAAAAAGAACCTGTTGCAGTGGCTAACAATAATAAAGGAAGCAAAGTTGATTTATGCACATTCAAAAAATGGGGAAAAGATAATGTCATTGGTTACAAAGTAGAGAAAGTGAATGGCTGTGAGTTCGTGAATTTTGTATGGTGCTAAATCTGGTTGTATCATTTCAAATTGAGTGCTGACAAGAAATAGAGCGAAAAAGATTGATAGTCCTTGAAAACCACGTACTATTTTCCAAATTGCCTAATTTATGGAAATTCTCTTGACAGTTAAAGCTCTAGGCTATGGCTTGCTTTTAAAAACTGAATAGGAAAGCGTTGTTGAGTTCAATTTTTCAATGAAAAACTTTGCCATGTGTTGTTATCTAATATTTTTAAGTCATGTGCCCAACGTTGATCACATGAGCTTTTTGTCGCACGCCTCAATTTTTGAGCGTGAAAGCCCTGTGACATATTCCTAATCTGCAGTTGGTACCAGGGGGTATGCATGCAGTGATGACCTTTAGTACTGAACTAATTTCAGTGATATTGTTGTTCTGGTCAAAGTGAGAAGCTACAAGTGTATCATGATGATCAGGTGTATTATCCTGGTCCTTAAAGTAAGTCTTCCAATGCTGTCTCACTATTTTCACCAACGGTGGATAATCAAAGCCTCTACATCAAGGTATCTATAAAATATTCATTCTTCCTTAGACTCGACCTTTCCCACTGATGTGAATGGTCATGTATGACCATAAGCAATGATATTATGCATAGATTATTAAATCTCTGTATTCACCTGTCTGTATTTATAACCTGATATATCTTCCCATAAAATTGTTTTACAAAAAGGTGTGCCTATTCTCCTTTTTGCTTCCTGATAATTGTCAGACCGGGTTTTCAAGTTAATCTGTTGTACAGTTTAATTTGTGGTTCTCATTTTTCTATTGGATTTCCAATAGAAAATTCTATGTCGTCCCTGACATGTCACTCCCAGAAATATTAAGAAGCTTACTACAGTGATCTTCTTAGCAGTACCCAAATAAACACATTTCTGTTTACTTTGGAAAAAGATTATGGGCATACAAGGTCTTCATGATAATTCAACATCCCAAAACAGCTCTAGAAGGCCCATTATTAATTTACTTAATGTTGTTGCTTTTATTGACCAAAGAAATGCTGTTGTCACAGATTGACAACGAAAGATTACTTGTTGCATTACCAAGAATCCTAAGGCAGTAAAAGGAATGAATTGCAATAAAAGAAAAGGCAGGCAGCTGTTGACAGAGTGCTTTCCAATCTATTTGGCCAACAAAATAGTTTTGAATTTAAGAAAATTAAGGCAAATGGGTTTTCTGTTATGCACCACAAACCTCATCATTATGAACAAAAGGGTTTTGTGTAGATCTCAAGGTTTTTATAAAGTATATTGTAAGCTAATCAAGTACCTTAATTGTCTCATCTTAGTGAAATAGTGATATGCAGATGGTTTTCTAACCTTTCCTGTAGCTACAGTAATAGGCTATGTACCAGATGTAAAAAAATTGACGTAAGGAAGAAATGACTTCCCTTTCGCAAAAATAAAAATGCAGTTCCAATAATTTTTTTTCCAAAAGCTATTACTGTGCAGTTTGTCTTTTTCTAGAGGATGCCAACAGAACCATATTAACAACTACTGGCATATTAATTCTCGATCATTGATGAACTAAGAACAGGCCTTAATCTTCTTTTAAATCAAATGATCATAAAGACTTTTGCCACATCAAAAGCATGTTATGCAAACGTTCTACCATAATTTTGCCATGCTTTCTTATGCAGCTTTAGCTGCTGGCAACAGGAAATGGTGAAAATGAGTGGTCTGCCCAAATAAGGTCCATCCCAGCTACATTGTAACAGCAAATACTTGCATATGTAAATAAAAGATTTTCAAAAAGAGCAGTATTTCATGGATCCAGTATACATTCAACATCCACCTCATAAAAGAAGCTGACTATACAACAAGTATACTTTGTACACAATTATGAAACCCTTTTTGAAATTCAAAAAAACAAACTTGTGAAGCTGATTCATGTTAATAAGAATCAAATCATACCAGATCAAGCTGTATGTTGATATTATGTGAAGATATACAAACAAGTTTTGAAACTAAAGACAAAACTGCTTATTATTTACCATTTGAATGTTAGGCTGTGTTAGGTATAAAAAATTTGTACTGATATCATGGCAGTTGACAAAACTACTCTACATTTCATCCATATTTTCCTTCCTTCCTTGTAGCTTTGGTTTGCAGAACCACTCAAAATGAACTTTTTATTTCATCTATATACAAAAGATCACATTTATTGCACCTCATTGTGTATACAAAATTCTTTGTAGTAAAACAGTAATCATGGTAAATGTACAATGTACCACTGAAATTCGTGATCAATCACACTCTGTATCATAGGCTACAAGTAAGGGTGAGTGACGTTATAACAAAATATCAACATAGAATTGTCCTCTTTGTGTTGTGGACAAGGTGATTCAACAGTGACTTAGGAAAGATAACTTTTGCCCTGGAATTGGAAATTAGATGTGCAACAGTTATCAATTGTGATGTCTATGGACAATTGAGTAAATAGTAAGTAACATGGGATTTGTGGTCAAAATTGTCAACTCTAGGTCTAGCAATTAAAGAAACTGTCCATATTATAAAGATAAGTAATAAGATAATAATTGACAGAAGTGGCAAACTATGTCCACTATGGAACAAGGATCCAAGTCATCACTTTGAGTAAAGAGTTACTCATAATAAAGAATCTTTTAATTGGTGGAAGAGAGAAATCTCATTATAATGGACACATTTGTGTGAGCTAAGTTGTACCTTTTACATCATATTTGTTCCGCATTAGTCCCATGGCACTACAATTCATCGAATCCCGAGGACAAGGAATCAATTGTCCTAAATGAATATCCTCTTAATCTTGCACATGTGCACAGCAAGTTTTCTGAATGGACATTTCTCTTGGGTGCCCTTCTTGACTTAGAAAGTCAATCATATCTGCCTGCACCCAAGACAGGAAAAATGTTTTCCTACCATTGTATACAAAGTGCTTAACAATTGAAATAGATTTTATCCAGTTAACGGTAATAAATCACAAAAGTGTAAGCAAAATTCAATAGGCTACTTTACCAAAAATTTTGGCTTTTTTCTTGGTATATTTGAATATTCCGTCATCTTAGCCAGAAATGATTTTAACTTGGGATCTTTAACATTTTCTGAAGCATCCTGAATATGCTGCAGAAGAAAAGAAGGATTAAAATTTGAAATACAAACTGTACCATATTGGAATCAACAAAAATTATGGCCAGAGGTGAGATCCAATAAGGCATTTTGCTTGTATATGGTAACAGAATACGGTCATTATGATATCAAATACTACCTATGTCTTTCTGTGAAGTCGAAAAGGAATGCTCCTTCTATTAAATAGGCCAAAGACTTTATCATTCTTCCATTTTCTCAGTTTTTTATAACATCAACTACATGTTTTATGACTTGCTCTTTGGGTATTCAATTACTCTTAATCAACTATGACTCATTGTGCTAAGGAAATATATATTTACTCTTTGACAAAAAAACGTTATTAGTTGTGCTTGTGCTTAGAACAACCAAAACTAATTACATTAGAGCTGCATTTCTAACCATCCATTTCCAACATTATGATATTTCATGTGCAAGTATGTGCTATGAGTGAAAAAAACACATTTAATGAATATGCAATGCCATCAATTTCACATAAATAGGAAAAGAACAAAACAGTAACTTACAACCAGATAAATAACATAATATTCAATGGTTTGACATTTGGACAATGGAAGATGATTGACTTTCATACTTAAAGTGGTCATCTTTCTGAAATCCATTAGCAGCTTTCCAACTAATCCACAGCAAGATAACACATATTTAATCAACTTTATGCTTATGATAACTCATGTACGTCAACAATTAAGATAGTCTGGCACAAGAGCTTGACATCAGAAGACGTCCGCTGTGGCCTGCCCCCACACCATTCTTCACCACTCAGCACGATTGGAAGCCAAGTCAACATCACATTGACTCTCCCTAAAGATGGAACTATTGTACATAAGTCACATTAGCAAATAACACTTTGTAAAACCCAATGGGAACAAAGATGAGAAATATACAACTTAGCAGGAAATGTTCCTTGTTTCTCAAGTAATTTGTGTGGGTCCAAAAAACTTTGCAAACTGTCAAAATATTCTGTTAAAGTTTTTCATGTAAAATCTTTCTGGTGGAAGATTTAACCGGAACTTAGAAAACTCTTTTTCAACATCTTATTAAGCAAAATGAAATCTGAATACCAGCAACAAACAGCCCATGTTCTTGCCAAATGATCGAGTTCCACTCTCAACAATGTAAACTTCTCTGGAGGCTCAAAAACCTGTCTCCCACAAATAAACAAACCAAACTTAACATTGACTGGTGTTTTCCAATGCTAATCAGTTGTGAAGAAACAAAAAATGATGTAGCTGGGCTTTATACAGATTATACAGAAATAGGAAAATGGGGGTTTCCCCACGCCAATTTCCTTTATTTCTTGATAAATGTGGATGTGTACTTCAAAATGCCTTCAAGGCAGTAAGACTTGTCTCCTCATGATTAGAGCTTTTGTATTGTGTGACAAGGATCAGGGAGGAAAATGACTGAATCAAGTAGGTACAAACAATATTTCTTTTTTGAGCTTATATGTAAATTCTTATATTTTTCTTATGGTTGTCTCTAATAGTTATATATTGTATTTTTACGTTGTTATCGTTGTTTCTCATGGACATTAATTAAGTAGCTTCAGAGTACGCACTTGTGCACTTTCAAGCTCTGAGTGCACAATTTTCATCAGAATATTACACTGCGTGTGCAGCTGAGACATTCTTCAGTATGGGCCATAAGTATCTAAACCCTCTTCAACAATAGCACATTCTCATTTAATTCCCATTGTACCAGTCTATCCTGTTGTCATCTATGACGATTCTGAAAGCATTCTGTTTCTATGATACTGCTCCTCGGCGACACTAGTCTTTTGCTTAGGCCTGCAAATCAAAGACGTTATGACAACCTGCATATTTCAGTTAAACTGACTTCAATACAAACAAGACATGAAGCTTGATTATTACAGATTAATGTAGTTGTCAAATACCTTAATCCAATTCTTCTGTTTGGTTTCTCCCTTGTTAATTCTGTCCTTTGGATTAAATAACTTCCCCTGATATTTTTCGGCCTCAGTGATACAGGTTGTGTGTTGCACGTAAGCATCACCGGGAAACTCTTTGCCGCAGTCTACGCAAGACAAAACGGAGCAGTTACGACATTCAGACTGATAATGCTTCTCCACGCGATTTTTTTTTACTGTTTCACCACATGCATCACAGATAAATGACACCATTTTAATGCTATACTGTGATGACCCGGTTGCAACAATTCAGAGCAAATCGACATAATCTAACAGGCACATGTAGTGGTGCTGCCTCCTTTTTGTTTTAACTCGTTTTCGCTCAGAAACTACGCACATTTCATTGAAAACGTTACGGGAATAATCAAAGCGCACCTGTGGCAAACTCACGTTCAAGTATTGCTTTTATGATACGACATTTGCGATAACCTTGCTTTTGTAACTTCTGTTTTTATAAAGTAAACATTTTTATCGAAGATTTACTAAATACCTAGGTTTCTGAGCAACACAGACCCAAAATTTACATTTTGTTCTCATGTAACATCTCTAATACGAAATAGGGCGTGACCCCTGTATTTATACTGGGTCATACCGAAATCTGAAATTTGCCGGGGGTATGGGGGCAACTGCCCCCACTTTTGTGCCAAGCTGGTCCTCGGGATTCCTTCAAAATCTATAAGAAAATGGAGAAGGGAGGGGGTAGCAACTTTTCTGAGAAATTCTGGACGACAATAACATAAATGATAAACATATAAGATTGAGCATGATAGGTAAGTGTAGTGCAATTATGCCTATTCATTACTCACCCAAAATAGCAATATAAAGGCGGCAACGTAAGCCTTATTATGCATGAACGATGAGACAATCTCCTAATGATCATAGTACAATGCGGTGGGTAATCCTGGAGTAATTATATAACAATACTAGAGAATGCTGCGTAATGCCAACAGAAAGTGGGAAATTTTCCCAAACTGAAATTCATAGTACAGAAAGTCCTACATGTAAACAATAATAAACTTTGAAGGTTTATAGAATAGATAACTCGAGACATCTTACTTAACTTCTAGTGGCACTTAAGTAAATTTCCTTCGAGTCACACTAAAAGAGCTGAAATCTAGGAACAAAGTTTGTGAAGGGCATTTGATGTGAATTGGTAACATGGACTTTGTACTGAAGGTATTGATTCTAAATGAATACTTTGCTCAATCTAGACACGCATAAGAATAGCTACAAACAGAAGAAATGGATATGATTACAGCTGTAAATTCTAACAGCCGTTACTATTAGCTGACAAATCTCTTTGCTCCGTACGAAATGAATGCCTTCGGAGTTTGTGCAGATGGCTAAAGAAAAGCCAATTGAGTTTGGAATCCTTAAGGAATTCACTCCGCAAGATAAAAGATACAAATACTTGAACTTAAGAAACGTTTAAGATCCATTGCGGACTCCAAAGATGAAAAATGTTAATAAACAAACTTGCTCAACTCTAATTTCTAGTTTCTTATCAAAAATAAGACGTGCAGTTGCATGGCTAAAAAATTTGCCGCTTTATGTCATAGATTACATATTATTTCGGTGTTAAGTATTCGAAATACCATTTTTGTTTTCTTACACGACAAGATAGAGGATAAAATACTTCAAAAATGAATGTCTTATCAAAGTTTGCTAATATGGCAAAGTACGGAACCCTCTCCTATGCTTTGGGTGTAGCTAGTGAAGAAATATGAAAAGGAAACAAAAATCGCTCGAATTGCTTGTGAGGCGAGTTAAGAAGAGAAATCAACATAGTTTTATTCATCAATGGCGGTCCAAATATCGGCTACTTTTACCCCCATTTAATTAAACATTTTTGGAGCAAGAAGGCACCCCCTTCTTAGATAAAGATCTACTTCGATTTTTGATCGATCTCACCGTCCCATTAAAATAAGGTCAATGTCAAGGCAATATTATTCTTGACTATCTTATTCTTGACTATCTTAGCTGAAAGACTGTTCAATAATGCTTTCACAAAGTAAAGAAATGCTCACAGTACGTCCGTATTTCTGGATCTTATATGACTTTCTCACACGTTATGTTTCTTTTCAGAGGCTTAGCCTAACTACTTAGGAAGTCCTGTGACGGACATAAAATTGCGACATTGAACTTTGCAATTATCACAGCCATATAATAACTATTCCACGTCTTAAATTCTTAACGGGATTTCCTGTCTCCATAAAAGATTTATCAGATGCGTTAACTTTTAGCTAAAAGAGTTGTCTTGTTATTTCAAAGCATGTGGAGCGCTTTGCCACTTCCTTGATCATGATGTCATCTCTTTCAATATTTAGCTCAATTTCCTGTTGATATGAAAAGCTTACAAGCACAATAGACGTCACCTGTGTACCATTTCTTTTGCATGTTCGACACACTAAGCCGTTTGTTTGCTATTTAACTTCTCTTTATTTATATGAAGAGGTATATAGGCGTTCTCACTGAACTCTTGAACAAGTCAACTGCATTTTCTCTTTCAATGAAATACATTGCTTGAAATAGAAGTGGCTTTTGGATGTTCTGGGACCGGGACCCGTATTTTATTTTTAGCCTCATTTGCGTACTGCGACCAGGCAGAGGGGGGAAGACTTATTTTTCCAGACATCATTTAAGTGATTTAAAGTCTTATAGAGAGGGGGCTTAAAAGAGTGGTGGACTAATTCAAAATATATTGAATACCGTAATTCTGCTTGCAGTTTGATTCCTTTTTACCTACCAGAAATACAGACATAGCTCGAGCTTATAGGACATTTGCACAAGAGGTGATGGAAGTGCAAGAGATCGAGTTTGATCTAGTAAATGGTATTGACTGACTATTGATTCTTGAGAGCATTCAAAGAAACGAAGGTACGTTGATAGAGTAATAGAAATAGCCCTTGCTCATTGTCATAAATATTGAATCAATCAACAAGCAGAGTATTCAAAGCGATATAGGCCACGAAGGGTTCCATCAAGGTTTGATGAGAATGTAGATAATGCCATTTTTCACACTTTCAAAGATCATTACCGCATTGAAATGTTCAAGGTCATTGACAGGCTCAACAGAGAGTACAGAGATATCGAGAAAGCATTAACTGAGTCCTATGGTTATCTAAGATGCCTCCATCCACAACTACTTCACGAAGCTTCGAAAGATGACTGCATTCTCTTGTGTCAAATGTCTCCCGATAATCTCAAAGATGCTGACCTTCTGTTTCTTATCATCAGATGTATTGAAAACGATATTATGTAGACAAGCGGGGAAGGTGTTTAAAATGGAGTCGTCATACGATTATTTGCTGATCACTACCACAAATAACTTCACCGGCGCATCGCAGATAAATATACAAAGTGAACACAGGCGCTCTTGGAACAGATAGTTATTGCTGCGAAAACATGATCTATCTGGAATTTTTCATGCTCTTCCGATATTACTAATGCATCGCGGAGCTCAAGAGAAAGATTTTTCAAGTGAGTTCTCCTTCACTGCAATGCATTACTATCATTTCTCCAGCGGTTACGTTTACACGGGAACCAGACTTGAAATCCAAACTCTCTTTGGGATACCCACATCAACCCAGGTTTTCAGACTTCTATCACCATTAAAATAGTTTTCTCGACTGATGCTTAGAGTGGTTAGGAAAGTGGCTGTCTCTATTCCTGGGAGTAACTTCGAACAACCGCCAACATGATGTGCATGAAATAAGCCACTAGTTCTTCTACACAAATAAAGTACTTTCGAAGCAATAGTAAATCGTCGTAAGGCGAGTTCATGAAAATGTCGCGTGGAGAACAAACCGAGTTCTAAACAATTTTTTCTCCGATGTTTAAACGTATTTAGCTCATATACATAAACTAGGCAAAATGTTTTGCTGCAATCCTGTTCAGCTATTAACGTAATGATGCAGTAAATTGAAACCGGTAGTGTTCGGCAAAATAGACATACTTTTTGCTGAGTTCATTGTGACATCATAGATGCTGCTGACATCGTACCACACAACATAATTTAAAATAACAAAGAGTGGTATAAAACATTGCCACAGCATATTGAAGATGGTCCTTTTTTGTTTGCCTTCATAACTCCTTCTTTGAGCAAAGTAAATATTTGTACCACAAAGAACAAAGTGCATTGAACAGATTATGACAGGACCAAAGTGAAGCAGAACATTTGGCAGGTCTCTCAAAACCTCCCATCCCCGAAAAGAGATGGAACTTGCACCTACCAACCAAGACAGGGCGTTGACCGATGGAAACCAAGTATAAAACATGCACTCACGTACATCAGTGACTCCATAAAGACAAATTAAAGTTGTATCAAAAGTAAAATAAACAGCCAAGGCAGCTAGTAACCATGAACATAAGTAAATAAAACCATTATCAGTCTCTTGTGTAAGTTTATATAATCCAAATGATGAAAGCACAGCCGAGAAGGAAGACACAAATATATCAGTAAAGACACAAGTTTCTTGTAAATTGAGGATTACAAAGTAGTCCTTTATGTTCATCTTGTACTCTGCAGCTGTTGTTATTATTACAAGGTCTCATTCGCACTGCAAGTGTGTCCGAAATAGTGCTACGTGCAATATAAAGCTTCCGTGTGCATAGGAGTTAACGTCAAAAGTTACTCCATTCATTTGTATTTTTAAACTGATGAATCTCATCCCACAACTTGCACTGTTAGTATGTGGTTTTGTTCAAGCTAGATTTCGAAGCAGAATAAATGTCTTTTTTCTGATCTTGAATCCCTAAGTTAAACTTTAACCAAGGATTAGAAACCAACACTATTCTATTGTTGCGGCTAACTCAGTGACGTACATTGTCAGATTTGTCTACAACTGCTATCAACAAATGAAGGTTTCAACTGAAAGGTAACACCGAAAGCTGATAGTGCTTCTAAAGCACGTGCTCCGTAACTTTGAAAGCGAGGCATAGTGGAACTAAAAAGAGTTTAAACCCTTAATAATGGCAGCGATAATATATTACACGGCATAGGGAAAATGGTAAAATACATTTACGTGCTTTTCAGCAACTATTCTCTACTATTGTAGCAACTATTGTAGAGGTAAAGACCCTTGTAAGCTTTACAAAGTTAAGGTTTCCGGAGACATAACTACATTGCGAAGACAGCAATGGAGGTAGAGTATATTTACACCTGAAAATAGAGTACATTTACACCTGAAAGTAGAGTACATTTACACTTGGAGGTAGAGTATATTTACACCTGGAGATAGAGTACATTTACACCTGAAAGTAGAGCACATTTACACTTGGAGGTAGAGTACATTTACACCTGTAGGTGGAGTACACTTACACCTGGAGGTAGAGTACATTTACACTTAGAGATAGAGTATATTTGCACCTAAAGGTAGAGTACATTTACACCTGGAGGTAGAGCACGTTTACACTTGGAGGTAGAGTACAAAAAGTGTAACACCGGGAAGCAATTAATACAAGTATATTTGACAAAGCTATTGCATGTGACTTTTAACGAAAATGTATTACGTTGGCGCGTTTGTGTGCAAGATTGAGGATAATGATGAGTGCTTTGAATAATTCTTCTAAGAGCCAATATCTTACTATGGGATAATACGAAAAAGTGATAAGCAAAGCAAGCTATGTTAAAAGTACAATGGAAATTTTTCAATTAATAAAATGTAACTAATATGCAAAATAAAAAAATAAACAGAGGTCTCAATTCGCATAAAAGTTGTCTATTGTAGTTGGTTCTTCTGCCTGGAACGAGTTCTTGGTTGCCCAAAACAGGAGTAAACGCAGGGAGAGCATAGTAGGAATTGGTCACATTTCATGTGAAGAGTTGTGCGGTCGAACCCATGACTGGATTTTGCCAAAGTCTCCATAAATAGTACATAGTGCTTTCCTTGCTTAGCACTTAGCATTTACGCCATAAATACGCTCCTACTGCATCATCAATGGTATTTGTATAGCTGTATGGCTCAAAGGCTTGGGAAGCGGAGAAGGGCGCTGCCCTATACCAAAAACTGGTATTGGAAGGAACCAAAAATGCAAGGGTAATGAACTTTTCGTTCTCCTCCCATACGGTGCCGTTGACCTTATAGTGGACGGTAAATATCGTTGAACAGCCATGAATGGAACCGCCCACTCTACGTGGTGTTTGTTGACTCTGAGAAGGTTTGTGACAGCCATGCACGGTCCTCACCATAAAAAATCCTCCGACGCTACAGCATCCCCAAGAAGCTGATCAATATGACCCAGTCTCTTTACGAGAACTTTGAGTCACATGTCATCCACAACAACCAGCTGACGGAACGATTGTGGGTGGACACTGGCGTAAAGCAGAGGTATATCCTGTCACTAATATTGTTCTTCCTAGCCAATCATTTTGACGTAAAACTTCACCTAGAGAACGTGACAGGGGATCCAGTGGTCACTGATTTCAGTCCTGGAGGATCTAGACTATGTAGTTGACTTTTGGCTTTTACCAAACAGGCATAAGGACGTCCAGCAGAAGACTGGGAGCCTCCGGGATACCGTCATTACAGCTGGACTCAAGGTTAACGATCGGAAGACACAGGTCAAGAGAAAGAATGCCACAAGCGACAACCCACTGTAAGCAGCAAGCCACTGAAGGATGTGCAGACGTTTGCTTAACTGGACAGTAAGGTGATAACAGATGACGATTGCAACCAAGAGATCAACACCATGAACAACCAACCAAATCAAGCCGTTGCCATGCTTAAATCCGTTTGGAGATCCACTGGCCTCAGTATCCACAAGACCACGATCTTTAAAAGCAACGTCCTAAGTGTCCAAACATGATTTCCAATGAAGATCTCTGGAACAGCACAGGAATGGTGAACATACAAGAGACAACCCAGCATATCGATGGAGGTGGCCGGAACACCCAGCGCGCTAGTTAGAACAGCTCTACAGTGGACACACCATGGGAAAAGAAGCCGTGGGTGACCAAGAGAAACCTGATGCAAAGCAGTGGAGAGAGGGCTGAGAGGCAAAGGACTAAGCCTTGCCACAGCCCTCAGAGCAGGATCAGAGTCAGAAATCATTTGCCATCGCCTCAAGCACCGGATGATGGTATGGAGACGATTCAGTAACT
>JANTCA010040560.1:0-19713 GCA_024741275.1 Chironex yamaguchii
GGGGGGGGGGGAGGAGGAGGAGGAGGTACTGCTACAAATGTGTATAAAGAGAAAACTATTTCTGTTAGTATATAACATCACTAATTGCTGTCTATTGCTTACATTATAGACTTTTCATATTGCAATGAGTTTATGTCTTTGAAAACGTCATCTACCGTTTTGTATTAAACATCAAGCTTTGTGTTTTGATCTGATATCACCGTTTCCTTACATGAAATTTTGATAAAGCAATACTGGTTTCTTCAAAACGTAAAAAAAACTTGAAATCTTCTTTTACAAACAATTTGTAAATTTATTTAAATCCTACATATAAAATACAAGATAAACTTAAGAGAACGGAGAATGATATAAAACAATAACGATCTGATAAAATGTCTTGTAAGATATGAACGTTCATTCTTTTCCATTGGTCAAATATTTAGTAGGTAGTTATTATGAAAATTTTTCATGCCCGGATATATAGTATGCTTCGCTATCACATTTTCACTGACTTTTATTGCCATAGTATTATGTGGCCTTAGGAATAATTCAGACTGAAGTGAGACCTGAATGGGATCGGTATGTCTGCACTATAACTCATTCTGTAAAATGTCAAACGGTTCTTTTAACTAACTAAAAGTTCTAGATTGCTTGCGTTATAGCAAAGGTATTCTAGTCTATATTCAAATCTGTCGGTATGTAATTGAATAAAAGAAGTCTCATAAAATGCTATTCAGATGCTGTTTTGTTTTTTCGTTTATTTAGTGTTTCGTCTCTTAGAGCAATGCATGTTTTCTTGCCCTCGTCTGCCTCTATACCCTTTACAATCATTCACTATAACGTCTGAACTAGCAAGAGTTTGCAATTTTACAGTCATGAAATCTTAATTTCTTGCTACCTACGTCACTATACACGTACTATAAAACATGTCATATCATATAAGTGTTCATCTTACCTACACAACTTCCCTTCTTTACAAAATAACCTCTGTCGCAAACACATGCTGCATCTTGACAGTGTGAATTAGCAGGACATGCGCTTTCGCACCCAGGAACTAAGAGGAAAGACAGAGATTAGAATTATGTCTCAGGGTCATTACTTCTCAAACTGTGAGTGAGATTGTTGACCCTAAAAAGAAATTTTCTCGTACTAAAGCTACGTCTTGCATTAGACGTTAAGATGACGAAGAAAAAAGATAGCAGTTAGTAGTGTTTTCCCAGTTTCCAGGCTTCTGGGGGCCTGAACCGGCAACTGTGTGTCAGTATCATTCCATGTTTTTCACTTACATGTGTTTACAAAATGATGGACGAAGGGACAGGTCCAAGAGCTAATGCAGAATACAATTTCGCTATTGGCGGCTCTGAGGGTAGAGCGTCTTTTGTTTGTGACATTGCTACGGTACGGCTTCTTGACTTCAAGCTTTGATTCTTTAATACAGCGTTATACTTCAAGCCGTAGAGGAATCTATATTGTCGCTATAAAATGTTCCTTCCTTACATTACTGAGACTTCTTTTGACTTTTTGTCAGAAGAAGTCGCAGTAATGTCTGAATTTTATCAAGAATAAAGGGAGCTATCTCGTTAATTCAACTTCCTAACCAGGAAGCAGTGTTTAAAAGCATTATCTGAAGATTATCGTTTGTCGTGTTCGTTTTGTTTATTGTATTGTATTGTATTTATGATTTCATCAATATCCTTGATGTGTATAGTTTTGTAGATTTGATTGTGAACAAAGTTGTGCTTCGGTGACATTTTAAAAGAGAACGTACTGATGCACTGACGTACTCTAACATTCCACCTCAGAATCCAGAATTTGATTTGGATCATCCCCCAAAAAGGATCAGCTAGAGAACGTATCAAAACGATACGTTCATACCTTTTTGAGAATTTGTGAAAACTAACCAACCAACCAACAAACAAACAAACCCAGTTGAGCACATAACCTCATTGGCCGAAGTAATTACAATTTAATTACACGATTTCAATGATGAACTCTTTAAAAATAAACCAGACTTTTTTATTTAAGTTGAATAATTCAGTATTCACCGTCTATAACTTAATGGACATAAAATGTGTTCTGCAACCTTAATATTTAAATAACGAAGAATAAAATCTTATTAGTAGTTAATCTAAAATATTGTTCTATTTTTTATTCTAAATTGCAAAGTCATGTACTTTTGGCACAGTTAAATCCATCCCCTCTGTAACCATGACGACATTTACATACTCCATCGATGCAAATTGCATGTACGTCACATTCCATACAGCGATCCTCTGAAACATTAAAAGAAAATATTGAAGGAAATCATCAAATTTGTGTCTCATTGAAAAGTAAAATAATCATCAAATTTGTGTCTCATTGAAAAGTAAAATAATCATCAAATTTGTGTCTCATTGAAAAGTAAAATAATTGCACAACATGAATGTTTTATTGAGTTTGACCGAGGTATGTGACAACACATTTGTTGGATTTTCCTTTAACATATGTACTTTGCATCCAACACATATTTTAAAACGTTATTGGGTTTTCTTTCAAAAATTTAAAGAGTCTTAAAATATTTGCTTTTACAATGTAACTGTTCTGGAAACGAGGAAGGAGTTAAAAAATCTCGTCATAGCAAGCAAGCGTAATTGGCAACAGAAATGAACATTGGCACTTGGCAGCAAACAGCAGTCTACATAGTTAGGGATAACTTTTCAAGCTCTTTCAACAAAGTTCACCAATCTATTGTACCGTCCGCTGAAAAAGTGAAAATTCGAACTCGCTTATCCGCCCCATCCCTAGAATACTTCATTAGCCAGCTCATCCTGTGAAATAAGAGAAGGCAAGGTATACTTCATACCGATTTGACAAATATTATGCTTCATGCAAGACAGCATTTTAGAGGATAGTTGTTTTGAAATGATTTAAAATGTCAAGCATTGCACAATTACTGAATACAATGTTCGTTATCATCATTTAATAAAATTGTTTTTTGCGTTTGGATTTAAATGAGGAGACTATGTTACCTTCACATCGTTTCCCTTTGAACTGATCCGAGCAAACGCAAACAAACAATGCTCCCACAACCAAGCATTTTCCGTCATTCATGCATGGATTTGGATGACATAAATTTGGTGAGGAAGCAACTAAAATGAAGAACGCAAACAGTGCCATAATCACGCATGCCAATTCACAATGTCATTACTAAAGAATCATGTTACAGTCTTGTAACTGCGACATTGAGGAATCGTTTACACAAATTGACTCAACTAGCGCCTATTTAAATATTTTGTATAACTCTTATTGTCTGAACAGATTACACAAATTTTTTCATCAGGAGTTTCTTTAGTCAGATAAACGATCTGGTAAAGTGCAAGTCACTTTGAAGTGTAGATTGTGGAAGTAATATTCGTCAATTTCTTTCCATTCCGTGTCAAGATGACCATGCGATGATAAAACGGGTCAAAGAAGCTGATTTACACTTTGCTATTAACACATTGCTATACAACTGGGACGCTAAGGCTAATTCTAAACGTCCACTCCTCATATGGCGAACCTTATTATGGAATTGAGTACAGGAAAAGCTCGACGTTTAACTTTATTAAGTTCGGCAGAATTGATTCAGCTCGACAGATTGTCTTTGGCTGGGCTGATCTTGTCGAGGTATGCGGCAAGAGAGTGACACTAAATGCCGAACCTAGGGCATGAATTATGTTAAATTATATTGAAAGCCAAAATGAGGCTAGGCATGCGCAAGAGAGACGAAACAGTGGCCAATGCTCTTGTTTAATTTAAGTTATTAACTTCAGTTTTTACGATCATGGCATCAAACCCACGACCTATGGACGATTGCGAATCATGATTGACTCGTGACAATTATAAGCAAAACCACAACATGCCCAAAGAATTCAATAGTTGGCATCCACCGATGTCTTTAAGACATTAAAGTAAAAGTTTTGAAATTGTGATATTACTTTCGATAACTTTGGCTATCAGATGGGGACTTCGTGGGGATATGGCATCCATCAACATCTGCTCAACAGGGAACTTGGCAATGCTGTTTCATATCTTACTCTGGAATTCATTGGTAATATTTTTGATTTGTAAATTAACTCCACTTTGCAAAACTGTCTTGATCGTCCATCGAAGGTCATTACTTGGATACCACAGCAATTTGACATAATCTGCGCACTAGGTTCGACTGCCGCTCTAACCTCGCACTATCTGTGAACTTAATTGTACTAGGTTCGGAACAGAAGCACCTGGAAGCCTTAGTCTCAAGGCAGTATAAACTTCATCTGTAAAGCAATCTGATGGTGGGAGGGGAGCAATATCACCTTGCAATATTAAAAAATAGCCACGGCATTATCTCATATCGTACCCCCTAACCTAAATTATTCCACCAGATTTGAACGAGGTGAGGAAACGAGGCTAATGAAATTTTGGGTAGACAAGTTCTGCCCAATCCTTAACGCGGTGCTCCCTCAGATGGTAATATTTACTTGGTAGCAAAGGGGACAATTGACGCGAGCTAATGGTTGCAAACTTAAATCCACATCGCCACAAACAAAATATCACTGGCGACAGAACATAACGTGAGCCCATTCTCATAAGTTGTTTACTTCCAAGTACATTCCCTAACCTTAGCAAAGAAATCAGCTAGGCTCGGTAACCTGTATGCTACCAAACAATGACGACAAGTACAAACACAAACTATACTCTAGAACTATAGCACAATCAGCCAAAGACATTTATAACTAGAAGATCTGAGAGAGAGCTGACGTCAGTCTAGCAGCTCAGTGATCCCCTCATGCCGCCCCGGCAATGTAATGATTTACAACGAAAGAACAGTCTATGTGTTTTCTCTAGGTTACTCAAAATATGGCTGTTTTTAAATCTGTGCAGATGGAATACATATCTAATTCTTTTGTTACAAATCTATCTCTTAATCTATTCAATTAATCAGTTTCAAAGATCCTCTATTTTTTCTTGTTCTGGATCAAAGTAGCTGGAATTTTGTATTATTTTTTGACATGTTATAAAAAAACCACCGGGAACATATCCTGCATTTTCTTACGAATTACCTTTTGTTGTGGAGTCAGGTACGCATATGTTTAAACCATCTCAATCTGTCATTGAAAAAAATGCTTTAAAATATTCCTAAATCGAGAAATTGATGCGGGTCATTCCGAACTTCAATCCCTTTTTGGAAGATTAATTTTTGACATTAGCTGAAAATGTAATCAAAATCCCTCAACAACATGTTGAGTTTTGTTGCTGATAGACAGACATACAAACAAGCAAACCGACAGATAAACGCAGCCATAAACATTTCATCCATGGAGGGGTATTTTGATCAGCGAGATAATCACTAAAAGTAGCAATAAAACAATAGGCATACTCGTGAACGTACGATGAAACTCCAATAGATTACTTTAGATGGCTTAGTCCTACGTCAAATGCAAAAGGGGTCTTTTCGGATTTTAAATAACTACGATTCATACGTTTGCTTGCTTTGCGCCGTAAATCTTTACAATGATATTACGTATTTAGATCGAACACTAGCACAAAAATCTCACCTTTTTCAGTTTTCTTAGGTGGTGTTGTGGGTGTCACTTTAAGAGTTCTAGTGGACGTCGATGACAGCTCTTGAGAATTGGACTGCTTATCTTTATCTTGACAAAACTGCCCAGAATATCCTTTTAAACAAACACATACCATGTTGATCATGTCTGTCTTTATGTAACACGTTCCACCATTCTGACAAGGACTCGATGCACATGGATCCAGATCTTGAAGGAAAACAAACAATTTTGATCTAATTTGACGCATGCAGGTGTATAAAAACCCATTAAATCTTCATTATTTTTCCTTTTTTGATTAAATGATACATTCACTGCTCAATGAAAAATTTATATTAAGCAGCAATGAGAGAAAAATCTTGAATCATTTTACAAAGGCTGATTGAAAATAATACACTTTCAGAAATATATGATAAAGCATGTTCTAATACCATCATGATCTTTCATTTACTGTCGACAGGAAATCGTTCACACCTTCCAAACAGTGCATGCCCTTGATGATAGCAAACTTTCCTCTCTAAACGTCGTAGACTAGAACTACCGACTGAAAATAGAACAAGAAATATTCTTCAAAAATCTGTCAAACTTGAAGTATTTCAGTAACTTGGTCATTCCATCTTCAGTTTATCTACCATAGTTTACAAGTATCACTTTTTCTTCTCGCGTGTAAACGACTCTAAAAACAAGATCAAGTAGTTTCTTGGTTTTTTTCAAGAAAGAAGCAATAAAACCCTTCTAAGTTCGACGGGTCGCTTCTCAAATTCCCGCTCCCTCTTTATCGGACAAGGTCGTCATTACTCTGGACCAGCGTACGAGCAGACGTCAGACACAATTGATCTGATGCTGTGATGCACCTTGATCCAAGGTGTATGAAAAACGTTTACTAATTCTATTTCTCCTGCTTCCACAACTTTCCCATGCATATACCTTACACATCGCCTTACCAGTAAAGTAAAAGAGTTGAACGACTACCCTAAGCTCTAAATGTCATTTAACTACTCAGTGTACGTTTCAAAGTCCTACCACGCATCATTCGTACCTGGTTGAAGACAGGTGTGAGCCCATAACAACATGACCAACAAACTGGCTTCCATCATAGCAGTAGTACCATTCAAGAAATAGTGAGGCTAACAAACGACATTGCGGCAAGTTTGTGAAAAAGCACTCATGGTAGGTGCAATCTTTATTGACGTCGGTAGCTACTAATACGGTAAGGCGAACGGCATCTTCAAAATGGTGTCTCTGCCGGAACAGTCTTCCCGCCGCGTCTCCACAGGGCAAAGTTAAAAATAACATATTTCATTTATCATACACTAGTCCATTGCACTGTTTTCTGCGAACCAATATAACGTTTCGGTTCCGTTAATACAAGCAGCAAAATCATTTCACAATGAAAACAGCACTTACTTGTTTGTGTGTCTTTCTTAACACAATGAATTCCGTCTCCTTCATAACCTGGCTTGCAGTCGCATATCCCATATTTACAGACTGCATTGACTGGATCACAATCAGCACATCTGTCCACTAAAATTTATGCGCACATAATTAGTGAACAATTTAAGAAATGCTGCTGTTATGGTCAGTAACGTCGTTTTACGTTATTAATCGACAAAGCCTGTCTAACGTAGGTTGCAAACTTGCGCATCGGGTGGTAATAACAATTACACTCTGTACACTCTTACCAACGACAGTACACTCTTGTGTTGCCATAAACCCAAAACACTTTGATACCAAATTTACGCGTTCATGAGATACGTGAAAATTGTCGATTCAATTCGTGTTGGAAATTTTGAAAGTGATCAACACGTATTTATTTTCCAGATCTATTTTGGTATGGTAACCATAGGTTATTAGAGTAGGAACATAGAAGGTTTCAAGACAAACGTAATAGAACCAATAACAAGAGGTTACTAGACTCAACACAGAAATCAGTATGGCTTAATAACTCACAATATGCAGCAGAACACTTTCTTTCTACTTTTTAAATCATTAAAAACAGTCACCATGGCAAAAATTCGTCTTCTATAGAGCCAAATTTGTTACGAAGAATCAGCAAACGCAACTATGCTCTGTAGTTGACCGATGAAAGGACAATATCTTTTCGCCCAAATCAAATCTTAAATAGTTGCCACAGTAGCAATGTCAAAAGCTACAATCCAAAATCAAACTTACAAACAATAGCTTTCACATTACTCTGTGAAACTGTTAACTTTTATGTAATAAATGGCTTAAAAATAGGCAATTGTAAACCTTCGTCAATTTTCTGCAATCATAGTAACACGCTCATTTTATTTTTAACTGAATCATCAAAATCATTTGAAATTTTTAGTGATTCAAAACCATTGCCCTCGCTCACCTTTTCCTTGATCACCATCCTAAAGTATCTGCTAGAAAGTATACTTATTGTGGAGTTCAATAATTTCACTTTGCATATGCCTCAGTATGTTATCTAAATTCAAAACTGGAAAGAAAATTAATACACAAACCTTCACAGTTGTTTCCAGCGTATCTTGGCAGACATGAACAATGAGCTACTGCATTGACATCAATGCAAGTCCCACCATTTCGACAAGGATTGGGATCACAAATATTTGTCTCTTTAACAAGAAAAAAAGAAGGAACTATTATAATAAACGATTAAACAGAAATGTCAAAATGATTGCTTGTTTATATTTGACTCAGCCTATTAGGGAATGTCATTAGTTTCGTCTCAACCAATATCACCTGAGCCTTAAGGCTTCCTTGGCATTATAGCTACGACTTTGAGACACTCGTCTTATCGTCTTATGTAGTTATTTCAAGTTTCTTCTAGGTCATTATACAACTCCTGCTTACAGTATTTTGTTATGTCCACTGTTTTGATGTTTACAATAACTTTTAGGCTATCTATTTTTACGTACCATCCATAATCTACAGTCCGTTGGCAATTCCACGACTAACACCTTGTGGAAAATTAACTTCATGCCGACTGTTTCCAGCACAACAGTAATAATCATTGTCTATATTTAATAGGTTATTTTCATTTGATAAATGTATTCTTGATGATCGATCTTGAATAACAATTGTGTTATACAATCCATTCCTTTGAAATCCTGAAGTTACTGTAAGCCCTAAATCTCTTCCAGGAAGCAAATCGTCAATATACTTTATAAGAATGTAAGTGGTTACGGGAACACTTGCATTACGAATTGAGACGTATTCCTTTATGCTTGCCTTATCTCATTAACTAGAATATCCAAGGAACGTAATTAAATCGTTTATTAATATTCGAGTGATACACTTGTCACTAGATTATGACCCTTCAGTTACCACGGTTTGATTTGTATAGAAATGAATGTTAAGTTATGGAAGTTCTGAGAAACAAAACGTGTATGTCCAGGGTGGGGACGAACCCACCACCTTCTGCTACCCAGACAGAATGCTCTGACCATTGGTTCTACCGTAGCATTGTCACTTAAAAGAGAATTTAATATGTCATGATTTGATGATTGCGTCACTACAAATTCTAACGAACACAACTCCAAAAAGGGGGTATCTTTACCGCCTCGTAGAGTTAACCCAGGCTTTTTTCTTTCTTTTATGACCAAGAAGTGAATGTATAATGCTCACATTTAAGTAATGGCATGAGTACGTACCATTACAAAACATCCCAATGTATGGATAATTACACTTGCAATTTGGCATTCCATTAACTTCGGCACAAACTCCCCCATGATTGCATGGGTTAGGAACACATGGCTCAGGAACTGAAAGAAGAACAGATGTCATGAGAACTGAGATGTTACTTGCAAAGAGTACATGATGATCGAATTTCTGTATCCCAAATTCAGTTGATTGCTAGTAAACGTCCGTTTTTTCAAATAAATTAAAAAGTCCAAGTAATGCAAGCGTAAGGCGTGATAAATTGTAACCAAATATTTCAATATTGGTTGCAACATTTCCAAGTTACTAGTTGCAAGATTTGGCTGCTAGAGATTTTATGTTGTCTACAGGATATTTAATAACTGATCAGTAATGTATCTAAAACGACTGTAAAATAAACTTAGAATGACAATCTACTGCTTACAAAGGCTGTTACTTAAAAATACCTGTAGTTATTTAAGATGAAGGCATCTTCAATTATAATGTTATCATTAGTAAATTCTTAAGGAGCGGCCGGACGTAATAAGGTTTTTTAAAACTTGCCATTTTTATTTTGCCAAATGAAATTTTGACTTGTGTAGTGTCTATTGTATCACGAAGAGGATATCAAAATAGTTAAACAATTCAATAATGAACAATTAAAAGTCAATAATGAATCATTATTCATATTGATGATAATTATGATATGCAGTGTATTGTTTTGTTATAATTGGTGTAGCACAATGCTGTATCCCATTCTCATCTACTCTCATAATATTGGCACTGTATTTTGTCTTTGCTGACAAGATTACAGAATTAAACATTTTCGTAGTGATACTAACCATTGCACTTTATCCCTTTAAAATTTGTAGTGCATAAGCAAACGAATCCGTTTTGGTCTAAGTCATATCTATTGACACCAACAGGCAATCTTTCGTATAAGTCCATGACGGAGCTTCTTCCGTAGAACGAATTATCGCGTACAAGACGCAAAAAGAACGGTCTTTTATTGATGTGTTGTTTGTTTTTTCCATCAGTTTGCTTATTTATCTTGGATCTTCTATCAATTTGTGAAAACCCTGCTGAGTTCATTCCATTTGCTTGCGGATATGTCAAGGAGGGTACTGCCTGGATCATATTATCGCTCATTGGTTCTTGTAAAATAGGCATTTTGTCTCGGTCAATTGACCCGACGGCAAAGCGAACAGGATTTGTTGAGATTGCATTATCAATTGGTATGCGTGATTCAAAATTGTCTGTAGTACGATCCAAGTACTCGTATTTGTCAATACAGGTACCACCGTTCTCACAAGGGTTTGGATGACAGCGACTTCTTGCTACAGACAAATAAACATATTGTATACACCTTATATTATACATATTACAGGCAAAAAATTAGGAAAACAAAAAAAACTAGAAGCACTCATAGAGCACAAAACGCTGCCCAGCTAATATGGATATTCAAAATGACCTGTACTGATAAGCGTCATGAGAACTGGGGTTTCTATTTGAGAATTTCCTAGCTAGTTATGGTTGCACCAAGATATCATTACCGAAAGATACAAAGCGATCCAAAATCCAGGATTTAATCCCCATTAACAACAAAAAAGAATCAACTGGTGCCAGTCAGACTACTTACATACCATAAATATTATAGAACGATATGTTTATGACTATTTACCAAGGAACTAAATGGAAGTGATGAACTCATTTTTGAGAATAGGCTCTTTAATAAACAGGAGACAAGCACATAGTCAGTTTAACGAGATTTAGGTTGTAATCCTGGGGGAAACAAATGCTCACTAAGAAATTGAAGAAGTAAGTCGAAGAGACAAAAGTATAGTGTCAAGACCTACTATGGACAATAGCCTTAACTAATATCATACCATGCAGATTTGACGAATCTAGCATTTTGGGGTATTCACCTATTACTTTTGCAGGACTTAAAGCGTAACTTTAGTATCCATTTTGATACTTATTTTATACTTAAATACCTTTTCAGTTTTGTAAAACGAATTGTCCTAGTATTAAACTACATCTAGCCGTGCAGCCTCTGTGATGACAAATAGGATAATTGGCACAGTTACCCTCGGGTCGCTCTTGGACAAGGTATAGTACCGGTTAAACATGGCCGGTGGAGATAACCTCTCCTTGGCAGTCAGCCAAGGAAAAGGAAGACTCTTTAAAAAACTACGAGTTGGTTCAACCACATACGCCTCCACATAATATGCCTCTTTAGGATAAGGTTAAAGGAACTACTTGTTAGAAAATCAACCATCGAGAGAAGGTCACGCACTGCTACGTCAACGGCAAGTCTGCACTGGTGTGTATGAAGTTAATCAATGACGCATCAAAGTCAGGACAGAGCCAAATGAAACATTTAAACGTATTGGTTACATGAAAGGTAGGAAATCAAGTGCTGCACAGCCGAAGGGAGGAGTGATGCTGATAACAAACGTCATATTCATATATATCTTAGTGCACATTATGATTTTGAGTGAAACAGTGTGACAAGAGATAAAAAAGAAAGGAAAACCATGACCACCAACGTCCTCGAAGGACAAGGTATTAAGAAGAAGATTTGTGATAAAGAAGAAGTATGATAAAGATGCCATTTTGCTCAACATTTTGATACGAAAACTAAGGTCAGGCATGGCGTAACAAATAATATTTTGTACTGTTATAAAACATTTCAGCCTTCACAGACTTGTCTCAGTTTCCAATGCAAAATAAACATACCTCTTTCGCAGAAAAAGCCATTGCCAGTGTATCCTTCAATGCAGATGCATACCTCGGAATTGCAAGTAGCATGGCGGTGGCACTTTGTACATGGATCTTCCGCTATTGCTGTAGCAAGTAAAATCAAAATTATATCATCCAGAAATAATACAATATTGACAATTGAACTAGTGTTAACTGTGAAAAGACAAATATAAATTTAACGCATCAATCGTTTTTCTGATTATTATTCAAATTTAAAAGCACTGACGAAATTTCGATGTTACAAAAATAATTTACAATATTTTGTATTCCACGGACCGTACAAATTTATCACACAAACCATGTTAAAAATTGATGGATTGGTTCGAAATTACAGCCTAATTAGTGACATATTATGAATGATAACCATCAGATATCAAAATATAAGTTTTTCAGCTTCGTCAACATATCCTTCTAAAATAAATCTTTTTCTTGCGCGTTGATCTTACCGTTCAGTGAGAGAATTTTTAACCTTAAATATTGTTACATTTTTTCCATACGTAATTTTGATATTAGAGTCTGTAATTACCTGTACACCTCCTCCCAGATCTCCTTGCTGGACAAAGACACTTGAAGCTGTATCCAGATAATTCAACACATGTACCACCAAATAGACATGTTGTTGCTGTACAGGCCCTGTAAACTCTGTCTGTGTAGAAATGAAAAGACAACATTATCTTGCATTTGATGAAACAGAAATATACACAGATTCTTCACGAATTTAATGATTTTGACAAAAATTTTGTTAGATATGTATTATCCTGCTACTATGTGTATGAAGTACATCAAAGTTCCTATAGAAAATATCCCATTTCAGCAAAAATGAACTTTTGTAGTACTAAATACCTCTATTACTTGCCTCAAACTCTTTGAAAGAAATGGGCTTCTTGAATTCTTGCTTCCTGTAACACTATTTTCAAGCAACTATCTGCATACTTGTAACTGTGGAACAGGGTACCAAATAAATCACGAAACAGTGCTATATAAATACAGTGATTTAATTACTGGATCTACCGTTTCGCAACACCATTATTGACAAGACACCTAATCCCAAAGTTAAGCTATTTTGGATTAAAAATGCAAATAAAGTGTTTAATCATTTAAGGCCACACTTCAGAAACTGAACTGATAACAGGATCTATTTCAAAGCTTTTTGCACATCCTAAATTTACTGGAACAAATCGATAGACTTCTAAAACATGTTTGCGCTTATTTGTAACGTAAAAATGCTTTATCAAGTGTTCTGGAATATTTGCGCATGTTAGTTTCAGATTTCAAGTTTTCAAGCGTTCATGTTTAGCCACTGTGATTTATGGGTTTCGATGTGAAAGCCTCACATTTACAATTTAGTTAGATATAGATATTAGTTTTATGGCAACGTCAAAATGTGAAGGAAAGGAAGTACTGTTTGCCTTTACCTGCGTTGTAATAGTCTAATTAAACTTGGCGAGAACATTCTCTTACCTTCGCAGTACTTTCCTTTAAAATCCTCTGTACATTTGCAGACAATATTTGTTCCATCTTCAATGCAGCTTGCTCCATTTTGACATAAGCCACTTTCGCAGGTGTATCTTCGGACTAATAAACATTTACAAAAATAATAATAAACAAACAGAATCAGCATTAATCATGACTATTGCAATGTTAAGGGGCTCAGAATAAATCTTGATGTTTGTGACATTACATTAACTAATAACCATCATAGAACAACGGTGAGAATTGTTTGCTTTGAAAACGTTCTTGTCTTAATTAGAGATTCTAACGCGTGCATGTAGTTGGCAAAAGTTAGCAAGTGCTTTATATGAGCCTTAATTTTTCACCTCAGATGTGAAGTTGTCATGTGAAATTGCCTTAGGTCCTGTTTACATGAGGTGGGCTGATTCACACGAGTGAGTTGGCTCGTTCAAGTGAGATCTGCGTGTTCTTAATGATCCTATACAAATATGTCTTTGCATTTACATGAACAATGGGCCAGCCCACTTGGGGTGAAATCAGAAAGGACAGTCGGTGGCATCAGAGACAAATGGGATAAGAATTATGCGTGTAAACGTGATTAGATGAGCTGGCTCACTTAAGTGGGTTAAAAATTACCTTCATTCGCATATGCAAACAATTTTGGCGCCAAACCATTTTTCCATCACTGAATTGACAATGGCTGACAATTTGAACTCGGCGCCAAGACATAGATAATCTCGTTTTCAAAACTCAAGAAAGGGGCTATTCAACATGAGTGGGATGGAACTCGTTTCACATAAACGCCAGAGAAAACAATCCTACCAGAGTGAGCCAGCTCACTCAGGTGGGTCGCCCACATCATGTAATCAGGCTGTTACTTTTCTTTAGTTGTTTGGATGCTGGCAGTGTCATTTTTCTTGTTTCTTCTTACGGAAATATATACCTTTAGCAGATATGTCCATGTATAGTACAGCCATGGCAATTGAGAATAACTAATTACAACAGAGGATAGAAAAAGGACCAATAAGAATACCTTGACAACTGTTTCCCATGTATTCTTTGGTACAAGAGCATTTGACATTATTGTCGTCTTCAGAACAAATGCCACCATTCAGACAAGGGTTATTTGGACTGCATAACGAACCAACTGATTGGAAAATATATAAAAGATGGAGTAATAGTACATTGCAATAACATGAAAATTAATATATTCTTTACATTAGTACTAAATAAAGTGATTACGACCTATCCAGTTTAGCAGACAAGCGTGTATATGTTTTTACAGAGAGATGGTGGCTACAAAAGAGGAGAAAGAAGTCTACTATCTGAACTTAGAAGAAGTTTTGTTTTACTTTCTTAATTCATTATGCTTTTAACTCTGTTGTATTGGGGAAATTTCCCTGCACTACTCCTTAACTTTCATTTAACTGTCAATTTAGAGCAACGTGTAGGTCAATACAACAGGGCATCACGCTACTTGAAATAGATGTCTCCTAACTTGGAAACTAAGCACTTGACGACAATAGATATAAAAAGGCACATATCTAATTATTTCAATATAATGACTAATCTACCATGGTGTGATCATCATGATAAGATCCCCATGTGAAGATATTTTCGCTAGAGTCTTAGATAGAAACCTTTAAGTCTCCTAAAATTGTTTTCTTTCATTTGCTGTTAAATTTAAAGGAAATTCCGCATAATGTAATTTCAGAAGGAGCTTCATCGAAAAACAAAAATATATTTTCGTATCCATATACCTGTACATATTTGTCCCTTAAATCCAACAGGACACGTGCATTCAAATCCCACTGTAGTCTCGTAGCAACTACCACCATTTCGACATGGATTTGGATGACAATGGCTCATAACTAACATTAACGGAAACAATTATAGTGATAAATGATTAAAATCAAACAAAATATGCGTGTCCATTCTTTTATCTCGGAACTATCAATCGTTATCTGGTATACACGTGAACACAGAAGTGTTGACAGAATCACACACATACTCCGACAGATATTTTATTGAATAAGAAACAATGTAAACGTTGTCAATAGAGGGACTGGTAACAGTTACTGAATAATTCTAGTAAAATACTGAGGAAATAATAGGACTATATAACTTAAAATGTTAAAAGAAAATAATAAGACTCTTAACATTTTCATCAAATTAATCGTTTTTCATAATAGTAAGAAAGCTAAAATAGTCTTTTGGAGAAAAGTATTTAACGATACAAGAATCTAATGATAGAAAAACCAAAAGAAACAGTAAACTTTTTTTGCTTTAATTCCAACAAAATATATAATGTAGAATTGGGAAATTGTTTCTCATAAATGACAAAACACATCTTGACATCAATTTACGAGAGAAAAAAATGCACTCAAGAAATTAAACCTAACAAGACATTTCGCATAAAGTGCGCATAAAATTTACTTACTCTCACAAGTGCCACCAATATACTGCATCGGACAAGTACAGACAAATCCATCAACTAGCTGAGAGCAAATTCCACCATTTTTACAAGGATTTGGATTACAAGTATTTGGCTCTAAACAAATTGTAATAAATGCATAGTAAAACTGTAAAGTCGATAACGTATTTTAACTAATTAAAATTGCATTAAAGTTGCTCTATGATTATACTCTATTTCATACAATCTTAAGTTATCCTGTCCGATTTTATATTATATCATACTGTAATAGACATGTAATAATATGCTAGACAGACATATCTCATACTCTGTTATGCATTATGCCATACTGCGCTATATGTAACTATGATATTTGTACTGTCTTGTCCTATACTATACTGTATTATAAATGGCCATACCATGCTATGCTATATCATCCTATATCATACTATACAATACTATATACTATACTATATGCTATACTATACTGTGCTATTAAAAACCATAGAAGAGTATCTTATTCTACAGTATAGTATACAACGCCATACGTACCATACAATGTTATACTTAAATATTTTCTACTATACCATACGACATTAAACTATATTTCATGGTACTGTACTATACGTCACTGTAACAGTGTTGTATTTTTACGAGCGCTGTTGCAGCCGTAACATGAGTGTCGACTATGACTCACTTATATTTACTCTACCGGGGTTATCACGCCAAGTCTTAGCTGCGTAGTCAAACCAGTTTCTTATTATATACATAATGAATAGCATGTGATAATCGCTGACAATTTAAAGTTTGACCTTGGTTGTAGCTAATCTTCAAGAACAAAGAGATAACGCTGGCCAGTAAGCATAGTTGAAGACTTCATTTACTTTAGACTAGATGCCTTGGCTGGTTCTGTATTTAGCATGATTTTTTCTAACCAGTGATTTCTTGTTTCAGGTGACTGCGCTATAAAACAAGATGTACTGCAGCAACAACATTTGTACTTTATACTCGTAACCAAGATTGAGACTTACTTTCACATCTATCACCTCTAAATCCTTCTATGCACATGCATTTCAATTGATTTTCAACTACTGTACAAGTTCCACCATTTCTGCAAGGTTTTGAGTCACATTTACCAAAATCAGGAGGAATATCATCCTCTGGAAAAGATTAAATAGAAAATTTGTTAAGGTTTAAACAACTGGAAAAACAAAAATAGCAGAAGATGCATGCATTAATAAATAGATAGGTAATTGACTTATAAAGATCAGTCAGTAAAGACGAAAGCTTATGACATCTTTTCTTCTTTAGTAAATATGCTTGAGAAAAATGCTTATTGAATGACGAGAAAATGTATGCACGGACAAACAGATTGATCAATCGATTGGTAGGGTATTATTTAATATTTATGAAAATAAAGTGAAGCGCCCACATAGTCTAGCAACTGGTCTATAGTATGTTCTATGTTAATTATAATTACTTACCTACTGGCATTTGGTGATGGTTCCTTCTAATGATTATCAGTCGCGGTCTATGTCTAGGATGAAGTGTCATTGGAATCCTGTATTGTACAAATGGTTTGTCGCGAAGTTTAATCTTTCTTAAAATTTGAATTGGTTTCAGAAACAAATGATTCCCAGGTATGAAACGATGTTCGATAGGTATAACTTTATGTATAGCTGAACCGATGTATTTATGGATAGAACCCATTGGTCTTACGATGCTTTGCGGGGTCAATGCGATAGAAAGTGGATCTCCTGGTGTTTGCAAAGCACTAAGAGGGGAAGATATTGCTTCAGCTCCATGAAGGGAAGGTGTCAGTGATGCATCTTGCAGTGCCGATAAGGCTTCGTTGGTATTATCCTTTGAATCTATCGTGCGTGAAGCCGCAGGGTCAGAGTCGGGAGCAGGAAGTTCTTCATCCCCTCCCTGCAAGCTCTGATCATTGGTATGATCTTGTAAAATGTTGGTTAAGTCGTTTACATTGTTTAATTTGTTGGTAACGGTTTGGTCGAAGTTTCCAATCAGATTATCGAATTCCTTCACATCGTTTGCTCGTCCATTTTCAGTGTTGTCTTCAGTATGTTTCTCACTCTGTACGCCGTCATTGTCTTCATCCACATCAATCCACCTTTTTTGATATTTCCAAAATTCGTTATTACCATGTACCTCATTCTGTTGTCCTTCTTTTGCCCTTAATTGTGACTGAGTGCAGAAAACAAATGCAATGCAAGTTATAAGCGTGACTAGAATCGTACAACTTGCTCTCATGCTAAAATAGCAATTCTACAACTCGATAACATTGCGAGCTCTTTCACGGAAAGAAATACGTATGATGAATCCTAAGCGACGCATAAAGAACTTTGTTAGCTTTCCTAAGGAGTTAAGAGGTCGATACATTATAACAGGACATTTTTTCAAATAGCAGAGAGCTCTAAGATCACTTATCCTTCTTACAAAGGAAATAAATTATTCATGATGATCAAGTATGGCAGTCAATGTCAATAAGACACCCAGACAACTTCCACTGCGATCGTCAGACGACCCATTCTAGGTACAGCAGTAATAATGCTTCCTATCAGACTCGAAATAAGATTGAAAATGATACTTTTACACTTCTTGTTTCTTTTGAAGTGTTTGGAGTTACAGGATTAGAAATATTCAAATACTTGAGACTACAGTGTATTTCATGCTTGGATGAACAGATCAAATGTAAAAGTTCTCTTCCTTTCATTAAGCTATCAGATTTACAGAAGAAAACAAAGTTTGAAGAGATATGATCGACATTTTTTTTGGATCTTTATCACGATATCCTTGAATTTGGAAGAGTAATTTGAAGAACAAACTCAAAGTATATTTTTCCTTGGAGAATTTAGCGTGATCTTTTTGGTGCAAGCAAATTATTTTGGAAATTTTTCGACATTTTTAGCAGGTTTGTCAAAAATGCCAGACGAAAATCCAGTTTTGATTCTCTCAAGCAAAACTGTTCCAATGTGAATTGTGCAAAGCACCTGTTGTCTGTCTAAGTTCATTGACTACATTGCTATATTTGGTTTAAAGCCCCGAGCATCTATGACTTTGCGATTTGTCAGTCCATATTGATTTTGGGTTTAGAAAAATTCATTACCAACATATCTATCACCCCGTCTGTTTCTACAGATATAAGGCAATGCTTAATTACTAACATCATTAATAAGAGCCATACCAAGTAAATGAAAATATTTCCTAACATCGCCTATCGCTTTTACTAAGCAATAACTTAATTAAATATTTCAACTCACTAAGATGCCAAAATATTTTTGTTTCACCTAAAATTATAATCGACCCTTCAAAAATCATCTTGCGAAAACAAAACGTGGTCTGTCTTCATACACAAACAGAAATACCGTTACTCTTCAAAAGAGTATTGTGAATCACTCACACAATCTTATTTATGAAGTAACTGCAAAACACCGCAAAAGCTAGTTCTGGGTCAAAAAAATTTAATGTTTGCGAAATTTGATTTACAAGTGCAATATCCACTTAATTCCTTTTATCTCAACGATTTGAATTAAATTTTGATACAAGACGCCATTCTTTACTCTACCACATCTTCATTTTCGTACCATCAGTGTTTCTATCGGTTTAGTTGTACCGCATCAAAAGTTTTTATCTAGTTTTAAAAGCCTTTCGATGATGTAAAGGGTCATGCATACTCATTCATATTCTCTTATCACAATACTTATTTATTACTAGAAATACCAAAATATTTAATGCTTAATATTTGATATAAAAATCACATCAACTAATTTAAGTAAGTGCAAAACCTAATAATGATAATAATATATTAATATTGTTACTGTTAATAATGATGATAAAAATAATAATAATAACAATAATGATAATGATAATAATAATGATAATAATAATAGTAATAAGAAT
>JANTCA010040571.1:0-19712 GCA_024741275.1 Chironex yamaguchii
ATCTATCTATCTATCTGTCTATCTATCTATCTATCTATCTATCTATCTATCTATCTATCTATCTATCTATCTATTTAACACTTTGCAACTTTACAACTAGGCACATGCCAGGTCAACCATGGGTGCGTTTGCTCATTACAGGCAGCCATATCTACATTATCCACAAAGAAGATATTGTTGACAGGTACAAGGAAATACCACATTACCTTCTGTAGAACCTACGAGAATAAAACGCTTTTGAAGAAAATACTGGGGTCAAACCAGTATCACTCCACGACTCAAGAAGCGTGAACCAGCTTTGAGGTGTCCTCCCTTATCAAACTTTGGTTACGTAAGCCACTAAATACCCCTTAAGAATTCCTACAAAATGTTACCTAGAATATATCTTTGTACTTGGGCAACTTTGTCACAAGTCACATGTACGCTACCGAAAAGTTAAAAAGCTTTTTATTTTGATAACGTAAAGAGATAACGTAGTTATAGCTTGTTCATTTTTATTACACTAAACTATAAGCAATAGCAGGACATTGTAACTCTAAAGGAAGTTGTAATGGACTGCTGAAGCAGGAAAGGTGAACAGACTTAACTTTAAAAAGAACTTGTGTTTTTAGATTAAATCATAACTGTCAGTTAAAAAAGATTGGATTCTATATGATCACCGCTATTATCAATGAAAACGCTCTTTTACCAGCAAACGTTTGGAAGTTTAGCCATATTTGAGATAACAAATTTTGTCGCGAAACTATACTTACAACAATAAATTGATCTGTTCCTCCAGGCACCCTGATCCTATAAAAGTCATTTACTGGTGAACATGTCATTATTTCCCCATTTTTCCTTTATTTGCATTCGATTCCTCTAATTATGCACATAACAAACTGAACTTGAAGTAACTGTAAAGCAATTTGTGCCTTTTTATCCTTTGTTTTTCTTTAATAAGGTTCTAAATAGTTTTGGCTCAATCTGGCTATTTAGCTAGATTTCTCAATTTGCGCACTGCCAGTAGAAAGTGATATTATTGTCAGAACCAGCAGTAAGTTATAATCTATCGTCTCCCTTACTAATCCATTCAGTTTTATAAGGAAAATATCCTTTTCAAACACTCACCTACAAGTTGACAACACCGTTTACCAAAGACACGGTCCAACCGATCTCACTTAGAACGCACCAAAAGCGTAGACGTACACCAAGGGCGCTTAGCCAAAACAACTGTCTGTGTGTACACAGAAATACAGCACTGCCTATTAGAAAGTCACAGATATCTCTGCAAAGGAAGTATAGAATTCAAACATTTATTAAGTACACTTAAAGGATAGTCCAAGGTTGTCTTTAAAATACTGTAAAGAGAGAGAAGAAACAGCATTAATACTCGTTCCAGCTAAAGGAAAACTTAGAATCCGAAGTACAGAGATTGTTAATCTCTCGTCCACTTCATGCTTCATTGCTGCATCATTATCAACGTAGTTCAGGAATGTAGGTAACAAAACATTACAGCTGATAACTTCAGGGAAACTACCTGTAATGCATCAGTAACGGTTTTCTTCGTATCTTTACAATATACGGGCATTGGTCAAAAATATTTTCCATTACATAAAATTTCGTTAAAACTCGATCACTGAGCCTAGCAGATCACCAAGGCCTTGTAGGTCGGTAATTCGCGGACGGATTGTTCACTTGTTCCAAAGGGATGAAAATTTATACATTTTCTATATATAATCGGATGGCACTCAAATTGCTGCTGAGGAAGAGTGCAGTCCTGGATTGAGTAATTCTAGCAATAATGAAGATGTTGTACTAAACTCACACACTGGAAAGAGATAACAGCCAAGGCAGCTATACAATAACAAAGAACACACAATTGCAACCCAGATCGTTTAAACAAGGACTCAAGAAAAGTTGAAAATTGTAACAAATATACTGGACAGAATAAACTTGGACATACCCGGAATAAGAGAACTAAGATGGACACGGTTTGGATAATTTAAATGTGGTGATCACTGGAAGCACCATATAATATCGACAGAAAAGTCGGTGACTTCAAGAGGCTACACGTTTCCTGGACGAAATATTCCAGGAAAAAGACGGTCAATGCCATTTTGTTGCCGTTTACAGTTGTAGTGTCGTCTATTTAGTACTGATGGTCATTTTAAGTCACATTCTGTGAGTGATTAGAAAAATACTCTTGATTAAGAAGTATCTTAAATGTGAGACTCATCTAACAATCACTGTCAAAGTAGCAGTGTTCCAATCTGTATCACGTAGTAAGCAAAGCGATGATCCTAGTCACAGTTCAACAGCTTTTCAAAACGAATGAAATGTGACCTTGAAATAATACCCAGTAAACTTGATATAGTTATGCTTTGTTGTTAACAGAACTTACCATTAAGAGGTACAACATAACCAATTTTAAAAATCTCATTAATCTTCATGCTAAACATATTCCTGTACTTAAGC
This sequence comes from Chironex yamaguchii, assembly GCA_024741275.1. Taxonomy (NCBI): domain Eukaryota; kingdom Metazoa; phylum Cnidaria; class Cubozoa; order Chirodropida; family Chirodropidae; genus Chironex; species Chironex yamaguchii. Next base: position 2,455 of record JANTCA010040571.1, read on the forward strand.
AGCATCCTGCCAGTGTACCAAACGATGCTAAAAACTGTCACCAAGGGCACAGAATGAACCGATTAACCTTTGCGAAGAACCGATCAAGAGGACAACTGTAAAAATTTATTAAAGAGTTAAAGAGTCTCTTTGCTTCAGCTTGACGTCCGATGGGGACAAATAGACTGCCGTTTTAAATAAAGTGATATCCTGGAAAAAGGAATGACGCAGACGCAATGAAGCTATTGCTCAGTGTCGGTCAAGTCAGTATGTGCAGCATTTGAAATGAACAGCACAATGGTTTAACTAAATCGACTGCTGCAATTCATACAAATTTATTCTGCGTATGAGGTGAGCAACTTCATAGGATTTTGCTGTGTATCAGATCATACCGTGATCACTATATTAGTGTTGTTTTAACCCTTGGGTTCATCACCCAGTAAAATGACTTGCAACCAGAAAAATAGGAATGAAAGTAATTTCAATATATTTAAAGTATCAATTACGCACCACTTTAAATAACAAAGCACCGTTGACAATTCAACGAGCGGTTTCAGGAGCACGCTAGTCTAACGTGCTTGCCTACTAACTTAAGACGATGGCAAAAGTAACATCCAATTTCCGGCAGAGTTTTAACTCAGTAATTTAGTTCATTTTTCATCCAACTTCATGATTTACTATTCTTGGGTGAACAAGATAGAAACTTCATAGTTGAGCTGCACAATATATTTGCATTTCCCACTTCGCCTACTCTGAAGCAAAACCTCTCCAAAATTTTATTTAAGCTTGCTCGATTTCTGTCTCTGAAATGTACTGCAAGTTGCCCTATGATAAATCCTCATGAAGACATTACCAGGGAAAGCAGAGTTATCAAGGAATAAGACATAAAACTTCAAACTTGCATTGTTCACTTATTGGCATAAAGCATGCAACGATCATAATGCATGGCCAGAGACAAAAAACTCAGTTTCCTCAAACGAAGCTAACTTTTCAAGCATCCAAGCCTACACTAGAATCACTATCTCAACAGCAGTTCTTCTCCTTACATGGTCAGAGCGATGTTAACAGAAACTTATACAGTAACAAGCACGATGCAAAAATTATATAAACAGCCACAGAATATCACCGTCAACTCACCGTTTTACCACCAGTTGAAATCGTAGACAAAAACGCAGTTTGGCTTGGTTCGGCTTGCTTTGGCGTGCTAACTATAGGACTAGGAGTAGTGTTGCCACACTCGATTATTCGTTTCTCTCTACTGCGCAGGCGATTTCTGTCTCACTTTAATTTTCCTTCGAATTTCAGCTTTGATGCTATCTAAATTCCCTACATTCTTGAAAATATACGCTCACTTATGTTTACATTAAAGCATCTTTTAAGAACGATTTGAGAACGAGTCCATTTAATACAAGTGGCGTATACATTGAAAACGCATATTCAGGGGCGGATCCAGCGCAAAATCTGACTATCGCAAAATTCAAATCTTCCTGGCCACGCCCACTTCCCGCACTCATTTTGTCACGCCCGCTTCCCTATACTGATGTCTTGCAGCAACATTTGGTGTATAGTTGAGAGATGGGCACGGTTGACCTGACAAAAATAGAACTATCTGATCTATTAGTCACTTCTCCTTGAATAAGGTAATTGCTCTCCTCAGCATATAAGTGACAAGTCTAAAAGCCCGGTGTAAAAACGATTTTTACATATGAATCAAAATGGGCAAATAAATACAGTAAGAAAACTTATAGAACAAGAGATTTTAGATAAAAAAACATTCATTGGTAGCATTGCTGCTGGGCAATTTAGTTTTGATATGACGGGGCTACCTTACCAAATAAGCTTGAGCCCCACGTCAAAGGATTACCCATAATCGAGATTTCCAACTTTGATATCCCAGATAGGAAACCCAAGCAAACTAACTACCAACATAGCAACATTGCCAATAGTAAGGGAAAGCAACTGGGTATCTCATTGATAGTTCACTGTTCTGGTTGAACAGAGTCTATTGTTAATGAAATTCAACTATCAAATGCATCTGGTTGAACAATGTCTATCATTAAACAAAGTTGAATTATTCTGTGCCTCTGGTTGAACAATTTCTAATAATAAATGAAGCTGAACTATTAAGTCCCTCTGGTTGCACAATGTCTATTACTGAATGAAGGGGAACCACTATGTCTCTCTGTTTCCAGAGGCTCATAGGGATTCTCTGACTTTCTGTTTCAAAACCGTGACTGTTGTAAAGTGTAAGCTAATGCAGTATCAGTAAAGGTCTGAGATTACAATGTCATTCACGTGCCCAAGGGTCTCATCAGAATCTAATGTATTGATTATTTTCATCCTTCTGTTGTGCTGTATGGCATATTTGTAAATAACTGAGTAAAAATCAACTTTTATACCTTTTTTTGTCTACAAAGATGCTAAACTACTGAGTTTTCCTGACTCATTGTCCATGGAAAATAGGTTTTTGTAAGTCTTGGAGATGATCCTGAACTTTCACAGGTGCAGTTAGTGAAAGGAAACGTTGTGATTGTGTGAACAGGAGTAACAATTATTTGATAAGGCTTTTCGTTTGGTTTTTCTATTATTGACTTTCCCCACAATCAAGTCATTGTATGTCCAGACTTCACACTCATATAAAAGTACTGATATTGCCACATACCTTGGGAGGCGCAGTTTGACTGAAAATGTGATTTGCTTTGTCTTCCATATCATGGACAGTTTGGTCATTGCTGCTTTTGCTATGCCTAGTCTTTTACTTGAAGTGCTGCACTTGTTTCAATGATGTTTTGGGTTCGTTGTCAAATTACCATCAATGATGTCACACTGGTCAGTAATCCATTTCTCTTCGGCATTCTTCACCTCTTATTTTATGTACTTTATGGCTTCTCTGTACATGTCCATATATGCGGAACTCTTAACCCTTGGCCTTTTAAGCTTGCATATCGCTTCGTATTTGTCGATCATGTCAGATGTGATCCAAGGCTTTTTCTAACTTCGTCGTTTAGCAAGAACCTCCAACGCCACTTCGTTGATCGTTTCTGAGAAATTTCTTGCATGTTCTTAGTCATTGACGATCAGCAGTAGAGGTGCAAACCTTTCTCCAATCTCTGCCTTGAATTGATGTGCAATTCCTGGATCCTTCATCTTTTCGATGTCTGAATACTGAAGGCAGTATGTTGCCTTCTTCCAGTACTTCAACTGCTTTAATTTGATGGATATCATTAGAAGATCGTGATCACTGCCAATGACTGGCAGTGCTCTATTCCATTTGATGCCTGCCCATGTTGTTCTACGATATTTCTTGTGAGGAAGTAGGGCAACCACAAGGTTGTGCTTCAGTGCAAAACTTAATGCCAATTCACCTGTTTCATTTGTCATTCCAACTCCAAAACTCCCTGCTGTGTCATGTCATGTCCGTTTTGCATCAACTCCAATCTGGCAAATCAGTCACCATGGATGATCTTATGGTCTCTCTTGTTGGACATTTTCAAAGTATCATCTAATTTTTTGTAGAAACTTTCAATGTCATTCTCTGACGAGTTTGATGTTGGAGCGTACAGTTGGACGCGAGTGTGATGTTCTGCGGTTTTGCTCTAACCCATATGACAAATATTCTGCTAGATATTGGTTTGCACTCCATCACTGACGGCACTGTTTCTTTGTCCACTAGGAAGCCAACTCTCCCAGCATGTTTAGCCTCGTCACCTTACCACCACAATTTGTCACCAATATCGAGAATAGTTTCCCAGTTCCTGTCTATCTCATTTCTGAGATGCCAAGAACATTATATATGTACCTTTCCATTTCCAGTTGTAGCTCCTCCAGTCTACCTGTGGCATAGAGTGTTTGAATATTCCAGGTTGCCGATGTAAGAGTCATCTTCGGTAGGTTCAATCTTGTCTGATATCTAGCCTGATATCACTTCCACCCTGGCTCCCATGAGTTGACAGCATGGTTGTTGTTGACCCGGGCCTCGACCAATCCAGTATGGGGTTTGTGATTGTTGTCATCATCAAGTTTCATTAGGCAAAGAATCCAGTGCCACCCATCTCCTCTCTGGGTATGGATGGCCGTTGGCTCATAAGGAGCTCATCTGCCTTTTGACAGGTCTTATTATTATTCCTGCGGGGTGTCCACACACCATCCTCACCCAGGTTGACTGTGTGGGGGAGCCGGTTTGCTCGCCGACCACCATCACTATTCAGGCCATCACCAAAGCAGATGGCTTTTGGTGAAGGAGGCAGTCGACGATATGGAAAAAGTTAAGTAGAGGGTGTCATCAATCATATTTTGCATTCTATTCTACATTAAGACACTGTTAACCATCGTCATTGATATATTTAGTGCCATAACCAAACTCCGCACTTAAGATACGCTGAAGTATAAAACATTAAACAGTAGACGCGTTATCTTTCAAAACTCCTTCTGATACGGAGAGAGAAATTTTAAACTATTGTTCAGCCATAACAATTTCACACATCTTGAAAGATAAAAAGAACAAAACGACAGAACAAAACCAAACATATAAACAAAGTAAAGAGAGCTTAAAATACATCAACTAACTGCCCAAAAATAGGTTTCAAGTGCAGCGTCACCTGTTTGTCAGCACATTTAAGCTATCTTGTAAACGAGGTTGCGTAAGAGAAGAATACGAATTCGTGATCAGGTATCTATATAAGAGGCAATTTTATATGGAATAATTCCTTCCTAAGGCAATGTGAGATTTAAATGGAAAGGAAATAAAGTGACATGATTTAGGCATAAATCATGAAATGCTTTCCGTACCTGAGGAGATGTTACAATATGTAAGTAATTGGTCACCAACGCGTATTTCATGGTATAATGTATTTTCTATTATGAGACGCCTCGTTCAATAAATAGCTTTCTACGCTTGAGAAAACAATTTAACTGAGTAAATACGTTTAAGAAGGCCTACAGGTATCTCCCAAACTAACAAAATCTATGCAAGTTGACATAACAGTAAACAATGTTGGATAGGACCCGAATTTGAAAAATAGTCAGTAAAGAGAAAAGAAATTCAAGACATCGCTCCTACTAGATATTGGATATAAAAATTGTTGTCATAGCCTGTAAATAAGATGAAGATAAAACTAAGGGTAATTTTTGTTCTATCAAGTTGCTAAGAATATAGAGTCTTTTCGAAAGCAAATGATCACCATTTAGTTAGCAAATGAGAGTCTATATGGAATTAGAGTAGCTAGTACTCAAGACCCGAAAATTGCTCCGGTCGCGCAATTCCGGAAACGACAAATATTCAAGTTGGCTTCACGTTTGAACCTAAACTTCTATATTTCGCACCTTCCTTAGTTCAAGTTGTGCAAGAAACTGTCAAAAGGAATATAATGCCCTGCATTTAATTGTATTTTCTCAGTTAACAGTAATCCTCTTCCGTTGATGCACTTTTCAGAAGATGTTTATAGATTTATTCCATTTCTCTTTTCAAAACACTTTACAAAACCAAGTAACAGTTATAAACGCAGATGTGCCATTCACACCTTTGACCTTTTGTTAACCAAAAGCCTTAACTTAGTGCATTAGAACACGTACAAACTCTACACACTGAAGTTTTTTGGCAAAAATGTAGCAAGCGTTCTATCGAATTAAGATGATACTCAATACAAGGTAGTAAGTTACTATTTGTTGGTGGTGTACGGAATAACATTCTTCCAAAAAGACCAGTTAACACAAAATGCTATTAGATTATTGACATAGAACCAAGAGTACATTGTTCAGCAGTTCAAAGCTCTCGAAAGTAAAGATATAGTCTGCCACTCGGTGGTAATGAATTAACCTGGTCCAAAAAGGCAAAGAGAGCCATTCGTTACCTATAGGAAAATTGCTGTATTACTATTCTATAACCGAGTCCCATGCCAACATGGATTCGAAAGTTGTCCGTAAGTAATAAGCCTTTTTGTAGGCAATAGCTCATACTAATGAACAAACGCTCGGGTGAATTCTAATGCGTAAGCGATAGCTCAAGGAACACTTTTCAGGAAACCGTAACTGCACTTTAAAATAGATTTATAGTACCATGTCTGTTTTATTTGCTTGGGTCTCCTGAGATGGCTGAAACGCTTTTGTTGTCAAAACTTTAACACATTTTGACTACTGGACTAATGATTCTTTGGAAAAAATTGCAGCAATTTTCAACATTATTTAACATTTAGTGTGAGTGATGTTAAGCTCCTGTAGCCAGAGATGATGACTGCAAGCGAATATATGGGGGTAGCGGAGGATGTAAACACATAAAAATGAAGTCAAGTGGTGAAATATCTTATTTCCTCTAGATAGCGGCATATACCAGCCTTTCCTAGACAATTGTTCATGCTACAGATTGTACCAAGAAGGATGTCTTCCCATTGGTTTGTACGAGTGCTGAAACGATCCATTGCAATGGATAACGCGAGATTAAAAAGCTTGAAGCAGCAATCGCATCTTGAATGGTGACTGTTTTAAAATGAAGAAATAAATTAATTAATTGTCAAAATTTAACAGAAAACAAAACATAGAATATCACATTTTAGGGAAGACTTAAACTCCATTAATAGAAGGAGTGGCCAGCCAATTTGGAATGGAAGTAAGCAGTGAGAAAAGCAAGATCCTTGTAAGTAGCCTTAATCACCAGCAGGCTAAAATCGTTATGTACAATGAAGAATTAGAACAAGTTTAGTCATTTAAATTGGTTCCACCTTCACAGATGACTGAAATTGAAAAACGCTACTGCACAGGTGGCTAAACTATTTGGAAATGCAAGGAGATTTCAGTCAAAACAAAGTTTAACTTGCACAAGGCACAGGTTACCTAGGAAGCGCAAGTTGAACGATACTAACAGCACAGGAGAAAAAATTGCGTGGTTTTGAATACAAGTGATATTAGCGGATATTGGGAGTCTCGTACTGACGAAGGAAGACTAATGAGTACCTAAGACAAAGGATAGAGACAGGAAACCAAACACCTCTTGTGGAAACTGTCAAGAAACAAAAGCTTTTATGGTTTGGGCATGTGGCGAGAAGTTGTAGTTTGTCCTAGCGGGGAAAGACAGATTCAAGAAGAGCCTGGGAAGACCAGGGTTGAAATGGATCGACAACATTACGGCCTAAAACATGGTTGAGAGAACAACAACGGCTTCCTGCATTAGCTTTTATTCTCAGTGACATGTCAACAAAACAAAAGGAAGAAAGAAAACAACTCTTTAACCTCACATGGATATCTCAAACACTGATGGGATAATTTTTAACTCGAGGAGTCAAAATCGAGAGCGTTTACAATAAGAAAACAAGGTGTGATTATCTCAGTTTCAATTAAACCTATAATCAAACCCTGAGCCATGACACTTGTTACATTTGCTTTTTGCACCATGGCCACACAAGGGATATTGTTAGGAAAATGTTTTCTTGTCCGGCCTATTATTTAACGTAAAAACACCCATTAATACGTATAAAGAATTGATATATCATAAATTACACTCACGTTAGTAGTTTAAATAGCCTTGAATTTGACATGTTTCACAGTAAGGATGCCAATCAAAAGATAGCATATCACTTACTTTCTTCATAGGAGTATTGAATCCTAGCATGGTTATTCACAAATGGTTCCATGTTTCATCTAAATGCGCTATAGTCAAACTTAATTTCTGTCTTACACATTTTGTTGATCTTATGTTAGGAAGAATAATCCATTTTTTACATTTAAATAGCACACAATACCTATTAATATTAATTAACCTCACTACACATTACTCATTGACCAAACTACCAGATTTCCAAAGTTAAACAAAGGATTAACGCATCCAAAATATACAGAAAAGATCATTAAGTTCAATCAGAAATTTACATATACATAATGAGTCATTTATTCACTCGTTTATATCTCACCAGCTACCATTTTATCACAACCTCCATGAGGAGAAAGAATGAATTCACTCCCCCTGTGAATCATGAGCATTGCTAAGCCACTTAACCGGTATTGTGACATTGATGTTCAAGTCCAAAGATAAAGCCCTCGAAGTCTTGAAAATGGTCTCTCTCAAAAAAATACTGTTGATGGGTGCGATCAGGAAGATGTAGACGATTTTATTGGTTGCTTGATAGAATCTTGCGGAGCCTTGATCTAAGGCATGGTTTCAATTTTTGGCTTGTCTTCTCCAACCAGCATTACGGAAATATGTTGCTTTTTTCTGCGAAATTTAACTGAATTTACTTTTGCTGCCTGTTTTTCGATGTGCTTGTAATCGCAATGACGCTATGAAAGCACGCCAGAGTGTTTTTTGGAGTTGACCCCATCACAATCCACTCTACGGTTTCTTAAATTTAAGCGAAATGTTTTTCTACGATTTATCAAGATGTGTGATGATGTGTGAAACTCAAATTAAGAATTGGAGTGAAACATTCCTATTCGCTTGCACTAAATAAACACTTATATAGTTTCGAAAATAGTACGATAAATACTCAGCTGAAAAAAAATGAAAACAAAACTTATCTACAAAGGCTTTTTATCCAATAAGGTGATATCTTCCAGCAGTTTTTACCTGGTTCAAAAGTTTACATATCGTCATGACTACATAAGTCCTAATAAAAAACAAAGGATCCTAAAAATGCGACAACAATAGGCAGCTAAAGACACCGGTAGACGAGAAATAGGATCCCAAAATGTCATTAACTGCCAGATAGATATTTTACGACGACAGAAACCGTAAGGCATAGGTACGAGACTGCCGATAATTGTCAGCTTTGCAGTTTACGTGAAATCTTTTTGGATAAATATATTCCCGCCCTATTTTATTGTACAGGGTCGGACAAATTTCCGTGTCCTTAGCTCTTCAGCCACACTGTCGTGCAAGGGTAGTGAATGTTATAGTATGCGGGCTAATTCACTGGTTGCACATGTGAACTTTCATAACATTTCCCTGAAGTGCCGCATGCTTAAGCATGGAAACATTAACAAAGTCTTTGTTTGGACCACGTCGGAGAGTCTGGCCAGCAACCAAACTAATACTATTGGTGCGACTGAAATTGAGGGTTGATTTAAGTGTTCTCTGGTTCTGTTGGCATGCATTGAATAATCTTTCTATATCGTCATTAGATAGCTGCCATTTGGGATAAGCTGACCAATATTAGAACATAGATCCAATTAAAATAATGCGGGCCTTTAGAAATCCTTGGAAGGGTTAGATACTTTATGTGATAAATTTCGTGCATCTTAAGATCGTGGAAATTAATGAGAACCGCAATCGAAAAACTCATAAAAAGAGGAAATATTAAACTAGTGCGAAGAAACGAATGTTCTTGATAGGGAGAGCACTTTATGACAAATACTTTGGACTACTGGTACAAAATGAGATTTCTAACGAAGAGTCAATTCATTGCACAAAATCAGATAGATTCAAGTGCCATTCTTTAAGTAGGAAGAAAAGTAAGGCTTCTATGAAATGAAATCTCAGTCAAATATTAATATTAACTGTATGTCACCATATTTGGATATGACAACGTAGGAACAATTCTTAGATTACAACTTAATAGTGTGGCAATGGTTCTTGTACATAAAACGTTCTGCAGCGCCACTGCTTTACTAAACTTTCACGTTTGCGATCATGGGCACACTATTTGACGCAGACACCAGTATACGGCAGCAGGACATAGATATAAAGAATTGAAGCAGGACACCTTGTACCACACCGGCAATTAAGATAAATACCTTAACTTGCAAGTTTGTCTCACAATGTCTTACGTTAACGTGTTAATAAAGGATACTCTCAAGTCATATTTGCGCGATTTTTACAGATATAGAAAATGACAAGCTCATGGCATAGGTGTAATTTGCCATTTGTCCGTTTGGTTCATTATTCTTTTGACTTACTTGAAGATCCTATTGTTTGTGCACCCATCATACAGCTAATAGTCATCACTTTTAGGATCCTATTGCCTATACGAGCCCTAGCCACCTGCAAATTGATTTCAATAAGAAGCTCTTTTAGCCTTAAAATTCCCTCTAAATTTTCGATGCCCTCTTCAATTTTCTTTCACTTGCATAAGAAAAAACAAGTACATTACCAAAACAACAAAAGTGGAAAGTACCAGGATTCAAAGTTATAACCACAGAGCTGATAAAAGCTGAGGTAGACTTCTCTGTTGAAAGATAAAAGAGATTATAAATATGATCTGGCGAACTTAAAAAGATTTGGATGAGTTACAAAAGCTGAAAATCAAGTTAACCAAGAATAAGAACCCAAAACGGTGTAAAATGTGAACGGGATAGCACTGTTGACTGTTGATAGCAGAGTGCTAGAAGATAATCATTTAATTATCAGGACAGGCGTTGGCAATATCCTGCATAAAGAAGAAACAGGATTTTGGAAAGGCTATGGGACACATGAGGATTTTTTTATTTAGAGAAGTTAAAGAGCAAGTGAACGAATGGAAAACAATGTTGCACCTAGATTTTATTGATTTGCAAAAAGCTCTCGACTATGTTCAAGGACTGTTCTGGAGAGTCTGAGGAAAATTATGGCCGAGTGTGGAGTGCCAGAAAAGTCGTGAATATGGTCAGAACCCTTTATCATGATTTCAGCTGTGTAGTCGTCGAGTAAGGAGAGCTGATTGAATGGTTTGACAATATGGCAGGAGTCAACCAAAGATGCCTGCCTTCTTACTCCTGCTCGTGACGGATTGGGTATTGCATAGAACAGTACAAAAAGGTAAATACGATAGACGTTTATGACCAGACAAAATGACATAGACGTATTCAATGATCTTGCTCTCCTGAGAACAGCAAATAACAACATGCAAGATATATATATATATAAATACTGAGCGAGGAAGAGGATCGGTCAATGTTTATTCAAGTGTCATACATCTAGACCCATGATACAAATGCCAAAGTGATGAAAATTAATGCCTGATCACAAGAGGGTACTCTTATTGGCTTCTAGGAAAATTCCCTCTAAGAAAATTCTCACCCAGTAAGTTCCCACGGGATATTTCCCTCCTGAAGAACTCCCACCTAGGAAATCCCCACCCTGAATTCTGCCACCTGTTCAATATTATTAATCAGGGTCCTTAACCTTGAGAGTCCCTGGCTGCAGTCTTCTTTCAACTTTTTACGGATTCTTTCCCTTTCATTTGAATCAGCATTAAATTTGATTTAGTTTCTATCATTCGATTCGATTTCAAATTTAAATCAGTTTTTGTCGCATGCAGTTCAGTTTTGTTATCGCTCAGTTCAGTGTGTCCACTTGACGTGTGCGTGCTATCTTTTACGCTCACATACTACGCTAACATTAGGGATTCCCGTAAGATACAATAGCTTCCATGCACAATTATGCCTTCCAATAATATCTGCATCTTCTCAGGTAAAATGAAATTCCCCTGGAGTACGAATGCCTCTGGAAGGCTCAGTCATTCCACTAATACGAACACATAGTAAAGACGCCTTGTTACTTTGTGACATTGCACTAAAAGCATACTTAAAAGCTTTTTCGTCTGACACTCTTCAGGATATAAATCGTCACAAAGGAAAGCATAAATACATGGTAACTTTTCTATAAGAAACATGGATCAAACCATAAACAAGAAAGGAAAACGACACAGAGAAAATGAAAAGATAACAAGGTTTTATTGCAAGAATACAAGTGAAAAAACATACTCTTTATACCAATAATGCTCTGGCTGCTTTTTTGATGCAGACAACACTCCATCACACTTACAAAGTAAGCTGTTAAGTCCTTACTGACGTGCTGTCGTCCATACAAAGTGCCACCTTTCGACCAGTTTCAATCCTTAGCAATGTATTGTGGAGGGGTGTAACGGATTTTCTTAAAGTACCTTTTTCAAACCATACGTGCAAATCGAAAAGAGAGATGAAGTGTGCATTGTGGCGTCGGAGCAATACCTTCTGCATATTTCCCTGTCAACAATTTAAGAATCAAGAGTTAAAGCAAAGATATAAAAGGACTAGATCGAATGATCTTAAGGAATCCTCTTTTGGAACATCGGGCAATCACGTGAAACAAAAATGGACCCCTGCTTAGGGCAGAAAGCTGCGGTGTCTGTGTTTTAAACATCGCAAGTATGGACGTTTTACATGCCCAAGTGCCGTGGTATGGAGTTATTGTTCATGAAGGATAAAAATATGCACATTCAGCGTTTATGGCTTTGTGAGCCAGGGATCTTCGTCAGCAATCAGTGTTAACGAATTTCCGTGGCTCAAATCAAGCGAAAGTATTAACAGCAGATAGTCAAAGGCCATGTTCTCCTACCCTGGATCGTTTTCATCACTTGATTGGATGGTGGAGGTTTATCATTTGCATTTTGTTTACTTTGGCATGACTCTTTAATATGTTTATGTTGCATAAGCTGGGGAATTTTGTAGCTCTTTACTAGTGGCCACTTTTACTGTACTTGTCACACCAATAAACCTATATGGAAACAGAACACATGCTTTGAATGATGTAAGGTATGCCTAGCTCAAAATGTGTTCTGTCTATGTTGTCTCCTCTTATCTTTATGGGAATTAATTTATCTGAGTCACTAAAAAGAATGAGAAAGTTGCCCATATTATCATTTCGACTGGAAATCCAGCATTGCCCTAACGGCAACTTAACTCTAGCAGCATACTGTTTTAACAGTGATACAAATAATGTAATGGCGACTGGCATTCAGCCTTTTGCCAATTTAGTAACAGAAAGTAAACCTTGACAGAATGAAAGCTTCTTGTATTATCTGTCCAGAAATCCAATCACATTGTTCTTTGAAACTGGGTTGCGTGATGGGAGTTCACTTCAGAATAGTTTTCTAACAAACATTTTATAGACATGTACATCAATGAACTACTAGGAAAACATTAACAAGGCCGTGTGATTAAATTACATTAACCAATTTAAGCTAATACATTTGGATAGTTCATTTTTAGCACTACTTTTAAATGGGTAAAGTTATGCCGTAATGAAGAGCATAAATGGAAATACTAATGACAAAGTGGGTAAGATTCTATGGTAAAAATATTACACATCAAAACAGAAAATTTTTACTTACAGATCCTGTTGCTATTTTGTCCAGTGGGAAAACTTGATTTTTATACTTACGGTCAGTCTTTGAATTTCATTGCAAAAAGTTGTGAATCCTCCAGTCATAGCTTGTCAGTTAATCATTGTCAATGGTCTTAATCTGTAAGATATGTAACCGAGGATGTCAATTCATTGACAATCCCCAGGAAACTCTTGCAACCTAGTTCATGTTGATCCACAACAGAGTATATAATTTCTGTGATAGACATCTATGCAGATATGAATATGTGTATATTTCTGTCATATTTGCTCATTATAAAATAACATCTGTTTTATGAGTTTGTGACGTCGAGATGTCCTTCCTGACTTGATTCTTTCAGTATACACTCCTGCAAATTGTTGTACAAAAATCTTTATGCAGATATTGACTATGTTTTTATTAAACTTGTTACATTGTCATACCACATGTCAAAGTCAAGCATATGTATGTTCTTTACGTGATCATCCAAGGATACGAACACTTGTGGCTTTACAACCTCAAGTACAGTTCTTACTATCTTTTGGATAGTGGCTTTGTCAATTGTATCCCACCTTTGGCAATAGGCATGTAGGAACTGGTCTGCTTCTTTCATAACTATAAATAAAGACTCTGATGGCACCATGAGCTGTCCATATTTCTTAAAAGACAGAAATGTGGAATACATTTGACTTAGTGCCTGATCTTGTGAATCAAAAAGAGCAGAAGCACATTCTGGGAATTTTGTGCAATTGACCTTCTTTTTTCCGATGAAGCCACAAATGTAATATATGAACAATCTTTTTGTGTTACTTTACTTGAAAGTCGCCTTGAAAATTTGCGACATTGCGCTAAAATCATACTTAAGAGCTTTTTTCGACTGACACTCTTCAGAGTATGAAAAGTCAGAAAGACAAGTATGTGTCTATGTATATGTACCCTATTCTCAACACAAATTACAATATCAATAAGATGTTTGATATATTTAAAAACGAAGAAAAATTGGAACTTTAGGCAGTCTTGAAAGCCATAACAATACCGCAAAAATTGATGCCAAATTACAACATCGGTTATTAGAGATTTTTAACAAAAATGGGTTAACTCGCGAAATTTACAATCAGATTCGTCCTACAGGTTATCAACATCCACGTATGTATGGTTTACCTAAAACACATAAGAGCAATACTCCACTTAGGCCTATTTCATACATGATTGGTTCTGCTCATCGCAAATTGGCTAATGTCTTTCTAACCTTTTAGAACCAGTGTTGAAAATCTACAGTATAACCTGTATCAAAGATTCCTTCACCTTTGCAAAATTTGTTCAAAACCTAAAAATTGATTCTCGTGAGGCGGCTATGTGTTCTTTTGACATAACCAGCCTTTTCACAAATGTTTCCCTTGATCAAAAACCAACCTAATGACTCCGCATGCAAATCCTTTGCTTATTATTTTTGACAGAAACAAGCTCAGCCGTACCTTACCCTCTAGTTATTGATAAACAAGCCCCTAATTTCTTTTCATTTTTTAGCGGAGGATAATGTCATCACTCCAGTGGACGACATCGGCAAAGATGCTGTGATCTCTCAGGGTAAGAACCCAAATGATGATATCTCAGTAAACAAAGCCATAATGAATTCTCGAAATCTCGCTCTGAAAATATTATTTCGAGTTTGATTTTGTTATATCCAAATGACTCTTTGCGGAGGTGAAAACAATGCAAAACAAACAAGATGGATGAAACTCGGTCCTAATTACTGTCTATAGTAAACTTACACGGGATTATACTACGGAGCTGAGCAAGCTGGCATTAATAGGTGTTAACAAAGACCACTTTAATGCATCTAGTCAATGTCACATCAGAACTTCTTTTTCATTACAGAGCCTTGTTTTGACAATGTGTTACATTTTCCGTATCGCAAACGTGTCCAGACCTGGCAAGTTTATCTGCTCTAAGTTTCTTAGATACTCTATAGAATATTTGTTAAATTTAAGTGTCTTGTAAAGCTGTCTGAAAATTGTCCCTCCCCAATCATGAATGAAACCAAAATGTGAAGAAAATGCCAAAAAGTGATAGAGGGTGTTAATGCAACAAAGAATGATCAAAACTAAAAATTTCTCAAAGTGGTTCGCGTCAAGGCAATTTGCACGGTTAAGTTATCAAACAAAAACCTAACGAGTCCCTATGCAAACCCTTTGCTTAAGATTTTTGACAGCAACAAGTCAAACCGTACCCTCCTCCTTAGTAATCGCTAATAAAGCAGATAATTTATTTTCATTTTTTATAGCGGAGGATAATTTCATCACTGAAGTGGACGACGTCTGCAAGGATGCTGTGGTCTGCCACAGTATGTTTTATTACACATAAAATTTGCACATTTTACATTTGTATCTGCAGTTAACTTGCACTTTATTTTAATAGAGAGCAGAGAAAGCTGACGTTAATAGGTGTTAATAAAAATGACTTTGCTGCATCTGATCAATGTCTTCCGTTAAAGTGTCTTGTTTTTACACTGTGTTAAGTTTTCCTTGTCACAAACGTACCCTGATCTTGGAAGTTCGGCTGCTATGTTTTTATAAAACACGATAGAATATTTATTGTGTTAATGTTTTAGCTAACTTTGCTGTTTACAATCTTGAATGATACCAAAGTTTTCAGAAAAATTGACAAAGTAATAAAAGGTGTTCATGTTACAAAATGTGAAGAAAGCCGAAGGTTGCTCAGAGTGGTTCGCATCAAACGAATTTCAATGGTTGACTTGTCAAACAAAGGCTTAATGATACAACATGTAATTACCTTTAAGTGTGTTGAGAAGTTCTTTTGCCATCTTTGGTGAAGGTTTATTATGTATTGTAGTCATTTGCGTCTATCTGTGTCCAAATTTTTCACTAGCCCATCGTAGCATTCTCACAACTGGTGACTTTGAAGCATTTGAAGTTTATCTTATCATTGTGTTACCTTAATCTTTTGAGCACTTCTTAGTACGCACATCATTTTTGGTACCAAGATTGCTTTTTATAACATCTTGAGCTATGTCTCAGAACGCATTGAGATTTGATGTATATGTTTAATTTATACATTAGTGTATAATAGGATTGGCAGAGAAACGTTTTAACAAATATATTGTGTAAAATTAGGCAATTAGAATATCTGACAGCATCTGAAAAAAGATAACGTGTGTAGAAGTAGCAATGTTACAATAAATACTCAAACTCATTGATTGAAACTAATGACCCTTTGTTTCCAAAAGAATACATTAGAGTTGGCTTGATCTGTTTAAAAACACCTATTGTATCAAATAACTCTAAATAAAAGTTTCCAATCATATTATCATAATAAGACAATGAAGCTGTAACTCCTATTTGTGCATCCTTAGTAAACTCTGACATGGCTGGTGAGTAATGATTTGCAATGTTTTGATCTTATTGTGACGACGACTGCCACTCATTCAATTGAAAGTATGTTATTCTTCTAAAATATTTAACCAAAAGTTGCCTGCCTTTCAGGTTACAAGAGAATGAAGTGTCAATCGAGACACCACCTTACCTGAAGTTTCTGCTCACATCAAAGCATTGTATAGTAACAAATGTTTGCATTTGATACCATTGCATTTTTACGACATTTTACAGACTTATATTCTATATGTTTGTTATAGATGGCAAGAATGAAAAGCACTTAAGTGAAACTGCAGCCGTTTTAGGTAAGTAAAACAATTAACTTATTCCATCATCTAAAATCAACAGCCAGTACAAATATTAAATCATAAAGCAACTTACCATCAATATTTACATGCTATAGTATCTCAGCACCTCACATGCGTGCACAAATACAATGATTGATGAACTATCTGATTAGCTTAGTAGTCAGGATTGTGCTTTCTCTTTCACCAACACCAACAGGCAAGATCACCACATATCCAAAAACCTCTGGGGCTTTATCCAAAACGTCATTGAAAAGGTTTCCTCAGTTCTGCCATCTTTCTCACGCGATCAGTCCACTCGTTTCTTCCTTAAAATGTTCTCTGCAGTCATGCCTTACAAAAAATTTTCTATTCCAAACTGGGTTCCTACATTCAACAAGCCTTTGTTTTCATTTGATCAATTTGCGCCCTCCTATAATAAAGTCACTCAGGTTTTTCCCAGAATGAAGTCTTCAGGGTCGCCATGTCCTTTGGATAAGATCTCAATAATTTGTTTTAAAAGGTGCCCATATCTCAGAACATTTTTAACAGAGATTATT
>JANTCA010040582.1:8844-19712 GCA_024741275.1 Chironex yamaguchii
AATGATAATCAAAAGTGATTCTAAATGATAATCAAAAGTGATTCTAAATGATAATCAAAAGTGATTCTAAATGATAACCAAAACTGATTTTTAATGATAATTAAAAGTGATTCTAAATGATAATCAAAGGTGATATTTAATGATAATCAAAAGTGATTTTTAATGATAATCAAAAGTGATTTTTAATGATAATCAAAATGAACTCTGTTACCCGTATATGACACCAAGACGTTCTGAGGCTTACACGGGTCATGTGCATCTCAATCAAAACTTTGCTCATCGTAATAAACCAAAAACAAGTGAAATAGATTTTAGTTCCATGTGCATCGCTCTCTGACCAGAACAAGTTAAAACCATGCGATCAGGCCATTTCATTTAAGCTGTAAACAACTATGGCTCTCGATGCTGACGTCATCAAGTCATTTAGTTCAAGTTATAGGAGGGAAGCAAAAATTGTAAGTTATTGGCGTCTTTGAGCTTCACCCTGACCCTAAGACCTAATTCCTCAAACGACTTATAGATGATAGATGTACCTGTATGCTAAAAACAAAATTTTTAAGTCAAGGCGTTCAAAAATTAGAGCCCTAAGAGAGACACAAACAAACACACACACACACACAGACATGATTAAAAAGATTACCTTTCCTCGTATGCTGGCGGTAAAACAGCTTATCTGCTGCTGCCATGAAAATCATGGATGCAGGTTTTTGTTATGATGTGTATAGTAAAATATAAGCTCATTTTCATTACTTGGTGAATTTTTGTATCTACAGCTTCAATTGAGTTAACTAGAAATGGTATTGTTAAGGCAAAAACATATTTGTATTGCTTTGTTGGCGATTAGCTTTCTTTTTACATCTTTACTAACTGTGAAATAAGAGTGATGAGAAAATATTTTTCTTGTAAATATAGAAATACGAATTTGTTGGATCTATCGTCTCAGTATATCTGCTTGCGACTGAGGAAAACTACGCATACCTAAACGATATATGGTGCCACAGCACGGCTTATGGTTTTGGTAATTAGGAAGAACAACAACATACCTTATGATTATTTAGCTTAATGTTTAATAATTGTAGTTAGCTGAACTAGATCTGTTTGAGCAGAATGTATTGCATCGACTTTTATACTAGGCGCAAGCCATCAGTCCTTTGGACTTCGTTAATTCGGACTTGTTTTTCGTTAATTCGGTATTTCCAAAACCTTTATGTTGTTAACTTAATCTTACTGAAGCTTCTGGCCTAGAATTAGTTAATGTAAAAACAAGGAATTCCTACCACAAACGGGACAGCATTTGCCCTCAGGAATGTAAGTGTGACCACACAATGGCATGGAGCACTTGCTCGTTAAACACAGCGGCTCCTTTAAACGAGCATCACATTTGCAACTTCTGCATGGATCTGTTGATGGCAATGCTTGACCAAACTTATAGATTTTTCCCTGATAAAAACATCCTAAAAAATAGAAAAATAATACAAAACCTTTATAGACTAAAGAAAAATACTTAGCGTAAGTTTGGATGTTTGTGAGCCAAGCGTATAATAATATATAAGAAACAAAAAATTCTGTCTATATATCTACATGAAATGTAAAATATCAACAGTCTATCAACAATCTATAATCAACGATATCATTAAACTATCTAACAAATGAAGTGGAGCAAAAGTATATCAACTAAATAAGACCAACGATATCATAAAGACAGGAGTAATAGCAGATTACTTTTGAAAATTGTTGACTTTATAGACGCAGTGGAAGCCATGAAGACAGGAGCTTTATAATGACATGAGTCGTATGCTTTTTATGAGCTACGACAGCATCTTCCTTAGAGTGGACGTTGTGAAGAAGGAGCACTGGATGTTGTGTTGTCTGAGGGTCCTTGTTAGCTGTTTACTTGCGTTCTTTACATAGGGAAGGCATATTTGCTTCAGAGGTTCTGCTTCTGGTAGATTAGTGTTGGAGCTACAGTTTGAAAGGGGCTGATTTACAAGTAGGCAAGACCTTGAAAGACGATTTGCTTTTGCAAAGTTAAGTTTCTTTATTTCAATATAATCACAACTTCAAGTCTTTCACTTTGTTTTTCTTCTTTATTCCATAAAAGGATCGTTTCTCCCCAAGTTCATAGATCTGACATAAATAGATAGGTTCCCTCGTCAAAAACGTCCTATCAGCACTCCTGCCTGAAGGCCATGGGTAAAGGTAAGATTCCTTTTCTATCTGTCTTCTTAGACACTGAGATCACAGACAGGAAAGAGTAATACATGGAACAGTTGTACTTTTAAAGTTTAGCTCACTGTTCTACTCAGTGCAATTTGCTGAACATTATTCCACAGTGAAAATATTGATCTACTCATTACAGATACACAAAATGGTATACTCAAGACAGGAAAGGCATGTTTTTCTGCATTTGTAAAAACATAGAATCGGAGAAGCAAGAGTGGCATCAACCAACGTTTTACCGTTAATTTCTGTCATTTGCATAAGCCATACAAGGTGGATTATGGGAAAGTGAAAACAATCATGCTTTCTTCCATACTGTTCTTGTGTTTTAGCATTAATAGATGTGATGTCACTCGTGAGGGTATTTACTTAAACAAGTATATTTTTAACCTAACAATTGCACCGATAATTATTTTCCTAATGCGGGAGAAATTTTTTCTGCGATCTGCCTACAAAACACGGGGGCTACTATAGTGCCCCAGGAGGCTTGGGCCAATAATCCAAACCCTGTTTAGGATTCTGTCTAAGAACTGAAATGCTACTACCTTTTTACAAACAATTCGTTACGTGGACCGCACCTGCACCTTAAAGAAAGTCAAGGTATAATTTGATTAAGATCGACCTTATCTGTCTTTTCATATAATGTGTTATTTAATCTATGCTGCTTATGACTAAATGAAAGCTGATATTTGTGATAAACTGTCAATCATTACACTTTGTCATTTTCATGTGAACTGACTTTCATATGACACTCACTGTTATCAATCGAAGACCTGAAATTTTATACGTCATTGGTACGCATTGTTTTAATCACATTTGGTAGACTTTGATAAATTTGTGTCACTATAAAGTTTTGTATCCGGATAGCTTCAAAACTTTGAAACGACTCAAAAAAGGTGTGGCAAAAATGCCTTATGATATAAAATTTGCATTTTTATGATATCAAACACTTGATAAGTAATTCACGAGAGCAAAACAAAAACTTTACCTGAATTTGACGATTTACCAGTAACCTAAAGTAAAAAAAGGAAAGTTTTTGCAAGTGAATTATAAATGGATTTTATAAATTAAATCTTACCTGAAGCTAATGATATCAGTAATAAATCTTAAGGGAAAATAAAAATTAAAGCTCAATATACCAATGATACGGGAGGTTATGTCTTCATACCAATGAGACAAACGTCCTCCCTCCATACCAATGATGCAAGAGCCAAACTCCATACTATTGATATAAGAATCATTCCTCCGTAGTATTAATATAAGGGTCACTCCTTAAAAGTATTGATATAAGGGTTACCCCTTCGTAATAATAACATAAGGGTCATTCCTTAGACGTACTCATATAAGGGTCACCCTTCCATAATATTGATGTAAGAATCACCCCTCCGTAATGGTAATATAAGGGTCACTCCTTAAAAGTATTGACATAAGAAATCACTCCTCCGTAATACCAGAGTCACTCCATAAACGTACTTATACAAGGGTCACTCCTTAAAAGTATTGATATATGGGTCACCCCTTCGTAATAATAACATAAGTGTCATTCCTTAAAAGTACTCATATAAGCGTCATCCTTCCATACTATTGATATAAGAATCACCCCTCCGTAATGGTAATATAAGGGTCACTCCTTAACAGTATTGATATAAGAATCATCCCTCCGTAATATTAATATAAGGGTCACTCCTTAAAAGTATTGATATATGGGTTACCCCTTCGTAATAATAACATAAGGGTCATTCCTTAGACGTACTCATATAAGCGTCATCCTTCCATACTATTGATATAAGAATCACCCCTCCGTAATGGTAATATAAGGGTCACTCCTTAAAAGTATTGACATAAGAAATCACTCCTCCGTAATACCAGAGTCACTCCATAAACGTACTTATACAAGGGTCACTCCTTAAAAGTATTGATATATGGGTTACCCCACCTTACTATTGATGCAAAAATTACCCCTCCCTAGCTTTGTTTTAAGTGGACATCTCATTAGAACAAAACGTCTTTTGTAAGAAGATACAAATCTAACTAATTACAACAAACGCAATATACTCACAGATTTGAGTAGAATAAGAAATCACCTGGAAATTCGAAACAATATAAATATACAGCTTAGCGTTAATGTCTAAAACGTTTGTGTTAATGATAAACACAGTCATTCGTATGACCTTAAACTGTATTACTCAGTGGAGCCAGTTAGTAAGGAGACAAAGTGATTGAACCTTTAACCGTACCAATGGCCTCTGCACCCGGGTGCGATGAAGATCCTGCGACCAAAAGCAATGGCAGGCAAACAGGTTGGAAAGCGTAGAAAATTTCACGCTTAGTAGAACTTTAACATTCATGTTTTAACGCCAGTGATCAACAATTAGAAAACGGTACTAGGAATGTAGCAATCAATAGCACACTAATACAATTGCCAAATGTCTGGTAGATTGGTAGACCAGACATTTACTACATGGTAAATAAATATACTTGTAAATACATGTTTTGCATTTGTCAAAGTATTTCACTACCTAACATATACTAAATAGTAGGAGTACAGCTCAGTGAGGCTGGGCCACAAAAGCATGCAAGAGAAAAGGCAGTTAAAGAAGGAGGGGAGAAAAAGAAGATAAAAGCGAAGAAGCAAAAGAAGAAGAAGAAAGACAAGAAGGAGAAGAAGAAGAGGAAGAAAATGAAGACAGAAAAAAGTGTGTACGTCATAGTTCTAATGGTAAGATACCTGTGTTATAACTGTACGTTATGGACATTTTTTTTAACGATAAAATATTTGGAGTTTGAGAATGATTTTCCTGTTAATAATTATGTTTTAAGAGACTTTGGTGGTAACAATAATATTTTTGAGAATCTGAATTACAGCAGCTTGGATAGTAATAGTAATGCCTGCAGCAAGCAATAAAGATCATGGTCATATTGATAAGTAATGTCATGACAATGATAATAATGATAGTGATATTGATGATAATCACAATAACGATAAAGATGATGATGGAAATAACAGTAATAATAAAAATGGTATAATTAGGCCATTGAACATGACAAAAATAATGATACTGTTGATGCTGGTATTAATGCTGGTATTGTTGATAATGAAGCGTTTTCTGCAATAGCATGGTCTTATAGGATAACGAAAACGTGTTAAGGTAAATTGACGCTTTGTATTTGTCAAAGTATTTCTCTATCTCGATATTGAGATTTCGGTAACCTGAAACTAAAGGAGATTGATGATCAAATAAGCAATAGTAGACCAGGAATTCTGCTTCTTTTAAAATCCGGGAGGATTAGATTTCTTTGCAAGTCCAATTCATATTGTAGAATCTTCAATTCTTTCAGAATGACGAGAATAAGACGTTTCCGTGATTAACCAGGGTTCATCAGTGTCGACCTATGTTAATGACTTCTTTCCTGAAGCACTCTTTGTCTCTCTTGTCAAAGGATAATAAGGAGTTTAAACGTGGTTGCCTTGACTTGAAGCAGGTCTTAGTAGAAAATAATACATATTTCGTATCTAGATTTTCTAAAGTGGAGTGGGCAGTATCAAGTTTACATCAATTTACAGTAATGGTCTGTTGCTAGGTAATAGTAAGTTATTCTCCTCCAGCACATCATGAAAATAGTATAAAAAAAGGAAATGGTGCAATCCTGTAATAAACGTAACTTGCAGGTTACAGGTCCACTGTATGTTAAAAACATCGTAGGCACATCCACAAATTCTGGTCAATGTATTATTATGTAAACCTTACTAGCCTGGGTTACGTGATTGGCGTAGATGACCTGCAGGCTTTAAACCGGGATAGCTTTCTGTGCAATATTAGCCTCGTTTTCGCTAGTCGTCGCAATATCATCTAAGTTATGGTGAGTGTGTAATATTTCGCATGATTGTAAGTCAGTATGGGTGTATGCTAATCAAAGCATTTTAACCAGAAGAAGTATAGTTGTTTCGGCGTCTTGTGCTAATTCGTGGAGACGCCCACCACACCACATGGTTTCAAAGTAAGTACTAAATGCAAAATCTCTTGTACTGAACAGCATTAAAACTAGTTTTACTGCTCTTAAATGCTCATTACTTTTCTGTTTCGTCTATAATACTAAGCAATATTCTTGCTTATTAGATATGTTTATTCTTCGGAGTATTCTTCCCTGCTCCTGTTTTTCTGTCATCAAATTTGCAATCGCGAGACCCGAGTTAGACGTCCCAGTGGTCAGGATCATTATTTCGCTTCTTTGTTTCGGCTGTCTTAAATCCTTTGTAGTCTCGTGCACTGGAGTAACTCTGAGCCCTGGTCAGAGCGAACTGTTAGAATAATACGTTATGAAACTCAAAGTTTAATGGCCCAACATTCGTCTGATAAATGAAATATGACGCCATAAACGTGTAAGGTAGTATAACAACCATAGTCGCAAGAAAATCTATTATTATTTGAATTGAGTAAATTATGAGATCATTTGAAAATTTAATTCATGAAAGTAAGTGTCATTATAATTCTAACCAAGTTAACCTGAAATGATTACAAAAATAGCTTGCGCATGTTTGTGTCCGGTGCCTTCAGGTCCGTCGAGAGACAGCCTGGGCCACAGGGCTGGTATCTGAAGGGGTCCGTGTGGGGGAAATTTCTAAACCACTCCCTTCTATGGAAGTCCTCTTATACACCGTTAAAAATTTAACTTTTAGATGCAAGTGCCTTGCTAAATCTCACTAAATCAATTAAGCGTCTAACAGAAAATAGTTCATTAATAGTGTACAACATAATAAATCATTAACAAATCAAGGCTCGCTTTATGCCTTATTTCTTGTGGGCCACTCCGGGCCCCGGAACCCCTGGTAACTACCATGGCTACCCACTGACAGAGCGAATGAACACAATGTATCTCTATGACTAACTAAGCCCAGAGTGGTTGTCAATGTCACTTATAAACCCAAATTAAACTCAACATGTTTCATGCAACATTGCCAATACAATATACTATCAAGGGGTTATGAATCTCAATAATATTGTTTGTCTTGGTAGCTAATGAATGAGAGATTAACTAAGACGAAGTCAAATCATAAAACAAATGCAGTTATATTGGATATCTGATAACCTAAATGCTAATGGGTTGACCAGGTGGGTGTGAAGAGGTGTATATGACCTTTTGAGCTCCCCTAAGAACAAAAAAACTTTTGAAGTAAACGTAAGTGCTTCTGAGCGTAACATATATCATCTAGTATACTACTCTCTCGGTTTACTATACTTAAATTTGTCAACAAATTTTCATGCCCAGGTTGTAGAGGAATGTACAAAGTGTTATTTAGCATGAGTTACACTCGCAATGTCTCTGTTGCGCATGGATGGAAATTAGCTTAGACGACTTGAACGAAGGCTAAGTATTGATAAGTAGAAGTGAATTCTTAAATGATCGAGGACATACAATAAATCTGACCTCGGAAGTGACTTCCATGAACGAGACGGAGAAAGCACCGTTCAAATTACAAATCGATGTCTTAAATTTCATTACTGAAACCTCCGAAAACGCCTCTTCCATTTGACAGCCCCCCAGTGAAAATTCATTCATGCAGCCAGCAACAAGGTTGAATGTTATGTTGAGCCAGTCTCAAACAAATATGGCATAGCATCACGTACATTTTTAAGTAAGTTGACGTAAGTGATTAACAACCTTTAGATCGCGTTGCTTACGCGCCGATAAATAGGCAACTAGTTGCAAAAGTTGGTCGTAAGGGCTGAATAACTACAAAACTTTTCTAATTTTTCAGAAGAGTAGTTTTGCTTACGAGAATGAGAATAAAGTAAGCAATTAGAAACCCTAGCTCAAATTTAAACTATCACCGCCATTTTGACTATATAGTTTTCGTCTGAGGCC
Source organism: Chironex yamaguchii (assembly GCA_024741275.1). Taxonomy (NCBI): domain Eukaryota; kingdom Metazoa; phylum Cnidaria; class Cubozoa; order Chirodropida; family Chirodropidae; genus Chironex; species Chironex yamaguchii. Next base: position 16,930 of record JANTCA010040582.1, read on the forward strand.
GAGTGTACCCGTTTTAGAAAAGTTAAATCTAAGTATATACTGAGCATGTTTCTATTTTAAGGGACAACAGATTTATAAAATAGTTATCATTCTTGCCATTTTCAGGCAAACAGCCCTTAGAATGCAAATGAATTGAAAAGAGGTAATATGTATATAGATATTTAAGCAGACATTAATTTTGACGAAAATTTCTATAACCAAATAAAAATTTTGGCAAAATTAAATTTATGTTTAAAATTAGCATTACCTCATCAATATAGACATTCAAAATGCATTCAATGCTTCCATAGATAACAAGTTTTTTTCCTCAATACGCTTTGTCTTCAAGGTCCTCCTTACTTGGTTCTAGTATTCATGAATTCGTAAGCTGGTTATGTTTGTAAGTTTATTCTTATAAAGTATATAGTGCTTTCGTATCCACAGACCAGAGGGACAGCAAAGCATCGCTCTTATCCTCTTTGTTTATGCACATCCCCCAGATTGCTAGATTTAAATTGTTTCTTTGACATACATTGAAGCAATATCTACTAAACATTTTCAAGTAGTTTACAAGTGATATTTACATTATTTTCTTTGACCTCATTCCCTTTCTTGCTGGATTTAATACAACAAAAACATGCAAAAGAGATTGCAAAACTAGGAACCTTTCACCATTGTTGATTTTCAAACCACTTTTTTCTGCTAACAACAAACTTGATATTCTAAGTTATATTGTAAGAAATTTAAGGAGGTTTATCTTATCTATGCTGTAACAAGAGTATAAATATAAAGTTCTGTAACTTTGCCAGTCTTTAAAACAACCATTAAGAGAAACGTAATGTTTATGTCGTGTTCGTTGCAAATGGAACCAAACTGAACTGGAACAATGGAATAGTGGAACAGTGAACATTCGACACTACGTAAGGACCATCTAAAGCTATAATTAAAAGCATTAATAAAATCTTACCAGCGCAATCAGGACTGAAACAAATCCAATAGAAACCAGACGTCCGTGTGGTAGTTTTGCCATTATTCTGAGGCTATAGTCAATGTAACAGTAACGTACTTTAAATATGAGTAGAGAATGAAAACGATGGGGAAGTCGTGGAAATTCTATTAGGTAAATTGATACTTGGTGTTTTTACAGTTTTTTCCGTTGTTTGGTGATAGAACGATAATGGGTCCAGAAAAGGACAATAGAAGAAATCTAAACGATTTTCTTCTACGCAATAAAACATGATTGTGAAACCACTAGCAATCAAAATCGTGGGCAAAATCGACCTTGCTTCAAGTCTATAATTTATGTCAACAAATTACTGGCTAGAGTCAGTGAAAAGTAAAACGGTCATCCTAATCCCTTCAAGCGAATAGTTCAGTGTATGTATTCATTGTGCTTGACAGGTTAGAAAGTGTAATGGCTAATCTTACAGGAATTATCTTCAGTATGATAATATATCTATAACGTCATTATTGCCCCATGCCTCGTGGGGCACTATAATAGCCCCTGTCTAGTGCAGGCAGACAAAAAAAACTTTTTGTCGTCCATGTTCTGCATTGGGCAATCAAATAACAATACAATTGTTGGGTGGGAAATATGCTCGAGTAACTAATTACCCTGATCAGCGACATCACCTTTCCTCTAGCCAAATAAAAAATTGCAACAACGATACAACGGTGTATAAAGAACATTGCAAGAACAACGCAGTGGCATACAAAGAACATTGCAATAACAATGCAGTGGCATACAAAGAACATTGCAACAACAATGCAACGGCATACAAAGAACATTGCAACAACAATGCAACGGCATACAAAGAACATTGAAACAACAATTCAACGGCATACAAAGAACATTGAAACAACAATGCAACGGCATACAAAGAACATTGCAACAACAATTCAACGGCATGCAAAGAACATTGTAACAACAATGCAACGGCATACAAAGAACATTGCAACAACAATACAACGGCATGCAAAGAATATTGCAACAACAATTCAACGGCATGCAAAGAACATTGCAAGAACAACGCAGTGGCATACAAAGAACATTGCAATAACAATGCAGTGGCATACAAAGAACATTGCAACAACAATGCAACGGCATACAAAGAACATTGCAACAACAATGCAACGGCATACAAAGAACATTGAAACAACAATTCAACGGCATACAAAGAACATTGAAACAACAATGCAACGGCATACAAAGAACATTGCAACAACAATTCAACGGCATGCAAAGAACATTGTAACAACAATGCAACGGCATACAAAGAACATTGCAACAACAATACAACGGCATGCAAAGAATATTGCAACAACAATTCAACGGCATGCAAAGAATATTGCAAGAACAACGCAGTGGCTTACAAAGAACATTGCAACAACAATTCAACGGCCTGCAAAGAGCATTGCAAAAACAACGCAGTGGCATACAAAGAACATTGCAACAACAACGCAGTGGCATACAAAGAACATTGCAGCAACAATGCAACGGCATGCAAAGAACATTGCAAGAACAATGAAACGGCATACAAAGAACTTGACACTTTCAAGCAAACAGTTACATCGTTAACTATATGGTGTAAATAACACTATGGAACAATGATAGTTTTCACTTTTCAATAACCTGCATGGTATAGATTATGCAAATATCAAAAATTAAAAGCATAACATTGGTTAATGCCACTTTTTGACTATGATTGGGGCACTCAGTACTATTGCTAGTACAAGTCTTTTCGATCAATGTAACACCTGTCATGAATATGATAATTGATGTACATATCTGAATCTGTATGTAC